>JAPDSC010005327.1:30603-68632 GCA_026290005.1 Latrodectus geometricus
ACACATTTTAAGTTTTTCAATTATTTCGAATTATGTATGTTCTTTATAAGACTCATCCCACTAATACTGTGATATTTCGCAAAAGAATACGAAATATTTCGAATGCTTTTATTATCCAAGCCAAAAATGAGTTACACTCCAAATTGAATTGAAATGATGGAACATTAGATGCAGCTCCAATCACAATGCTTCAAAACTCGGTGTTTCTAGGCTAAATTTAATAGAATGATACGGCAAAAAAACTATCCAGCTTCGACCATATTTCTGAACAATTTGGCTTAATATTTTCTAGTTAGTTAAAAATAAAATAGATTTTTGTGCTAAGGGGAATTATTTACAATGTCACAGAAACAGAAAATAATTGTCCTCGCTTTCTGTAGAAGTATGGGGTGATCTTGTTATATTTGCATTATATCAGATCCTGGTTCTAAAAGCAGATCTACTACGTTAAAATGGTACTTCTCATCATTTCAATAGAAAATCCGTTTTGCTTAGTCAGAATTTATTAATTCTGATACTTCAAACTACTCTGATATTTTTCCTATTTAAAAATATCCTATTTAAAAATAATAAACCTTAAAATAAATTAAAAATATATGCTCTTATAAATAAGATAATAATTAACAGTGAAGCTTGAATGAAATTGTAATTTCAACATTTGTATACTTTTTCTGATATTTCAAATCATGAATATAGATTTGCCATTTATTTCTTCACCTTTTCCTTTGTCGAGTGCAAGCCAGGCTGGCAATATGGAGTGCGTTGCTCCACTTTTCCAACTGAACCATAATTTGGTGTGAAGTTCGACTTCCTCAGTACTTATATGCCACAGGTACTTACTCGTTTATAAGGAACCAATCATACTCCATTCATTCTAGGAAAGGACAAAAACAAGAGAGAGAGAAAAGTACATTCTCGAACCGGGATTCGAACAAGACCCTTCTATCCGCAGCTAGGCAAGATGACCATTAGATAGGTTGGGTGGCATTTCTTTACCTAGATTATAGATAATAATATTTACGTAGTTTATTTTTACACTTTGCAACCTTTATAATTCTTGACAGTTTAGGAAAAAATTAGTGAAGTTCATCTTCAAATAAATAGTTATGTTGCTACCTCACTTAATTAATCAAATCTATAAAGAAAAAAAAGCTACAACTTACAATTATAACTAAGACATTCTATGTCAATTGAAAAATAATCTAAGCTTTTTCAGTTTACACCATTATTTGCTCAGTATATGTGCTCCTGCACACATTGGTACAAAATCCTAGTTTGTATTAAAACATTATTTTATGTTGAAAACATAATAGAATTCGTCTTTTATCTTAAGTTCATAGTATTCTTTTTCAAAATAAAGGGATTTTTTAAATACTGAAAGGCAATTTCATAATATTTCGAGAGATAATTAAATTAGGTGAGTTTTTATACTTTAGAAAATTTAAAAAAAATAATGTGTGAAAGCAATAAAAAGAGTTAAACTTTAACCTGCATAAAAAAATAGGATTATCGTTAAATGATAACGATATATTGTATTCCATTTAACTTGTAATGTAATTTGTCTCTCTGCAGTTATGTTTAACTCTTAAATACTTACTCGATCGGTACTTAGAGTTACAGTTTCGGGTACGGTACCTTCAACCCCGGATTAATTAATAATAGAATCAATATAAACTTCTATGCTCGAGGTAGAAATCGAAGTTTTGAATAAAAAATCAGAGTGCTTATCATTCGGTGGCTAGCTCGGTAAATTCCCAAAATAATCCTAATTATGTGAGAATCGGTATAGCATATTTAAGCTATAAATCAACAAAAATTATTGTGAAAACTAATCTGAAACATTCAAACTATTTTGAATTAACTTAAATGCTTAGAATTAATTGAAATATTTAAATTTAACCTGAATCATTTCATATAATATGGATTTCAATCGTATAACTACATTTCTTTTGACAAAACTCAGCTTGCAAGCATTTCGCAAAACTTTTAAATGATATATCATCACAAGTGCCCATAGTTCCCCCATGGGTTATGAATGTAGCTTATTTGATAAATGTATTAATCAAAGCATGTGAAGAAAATATGGATATAAATTTGACTAAAATAATAATGTACAAATTTAATATATGTGATTGTAATTAATTATGAAAAACTCGTAAATGTCATATAGCAAAGAAAAAAAATTGTTTATACATTTTGGGAACTTGCGTTTTGTTACTTATTTTTATATGTCATGAAATTCTAAGAAAATACTTGAATATAGAAGTATGCAATATTTTAAGTTACTATCATGCCGTGTAAAAATTACAACATAAGATAAAAAGCAATATCACTCCAACTAAATGTCTTTATGCAAGCAATAAAATGATAAAGTACATAAATATTAATTACGAGTAAAACATAATTACGAGTATTTTGATTACGATGACACTCAACCAATGACATTCTGATCACGGGTTTTAAAACAATTGATTTTTTGATAATTTAACAGAACTCCAAATTTTATTTTTGGTTCTAAGATTTTATTCTCAGAAATTAAATGTCATTATTAAAAGTCCATCATTATAGACTAGAGCTTCACAATAATCAAACTTTTTGAATTTTAAAAATGTTTAATACAAATTTAATTTTGCAATAATTTTAAGTAAACGTGTTTAAAAATTTAAAGACGTTTAGTTAAGATTAATAACATAAAATACTTACTTATTTCGAACTATTCTACTTATTGTATTTCAAATTTTGTGAGAAAATCTGGTTTTTTTTTTTAATTTTAATTCAGATTTTGAACAATATTCCCATTTTTTAGGAAAAATATTTTCTGTCTAAAATCACTATTTCTTAAACAATTTATGACATGCATATCATTAAAAAATTAAAAAAAAACATTTAAATCATCCTTGCCGATTTGAATCATCCATAAAGGAGATGTTATGATTTATTTATTAGTTGCATAAAAAATCAAATATCAATATTTAATGTACTTTACATGCTACATGATATAAATTTATCTTTACTTAATGAATAATAAGTATTTATTTTTTAATAGCGGCATCAAGAGAGACAAATCTCCGATCATATATAAAATAACCAATCCCACTAAGTTATTAACCAAAATTTTCTTTCCAACTGCTCACTGAAGAGCTAATCCCACTGACAAATTGACTTGTTTTTGATGAGTGGACAAAACCGAATAAGGTGAAAACGATTTTTTGTTTAACTCACAGACCAATTATTAGTAAAATAAAGTGACGTACACATGATCTGAATTGTAACAAAAGAAACAACCCTTTTTTGGTTAATAAATAAAAATAAATTAAAAAAGTGCCAATTAATATTTTAAGACAAAAATAAATTATATTTTGCAATTTTTAACGCAATCTCAGAACCCTAATCCCACTAGCAATATGAAATTACAGTTACCCAATCATTTTGTTTTGAACGACAAATTAGGAAACGTTACTCCTTAGTATATTTATGACGGAATAAAATGAGTCTCAATAAAAAGAAAAATAACCACAACGAGAATCAGTTTTCAAAATGGCATCGCATGGTTTGTTGTGCAAAGATTTCGGAATTGAGTAATTAGTCATTCCTTCCAAACAACAATTTGAAAGGGTTTACATTGTGGTGGGTGAAGTTCAGCCCCTCCCATCGGAAATTTGTACTCGGCCCACAGTTTACAAAGTTCAAAATCCCGCAAACCACCATCTGTCTCCATTTTCACGGGCGTCAGTGAAGTGAGGCGAATCCAATGGCCCAAAGGTAAACTCTGAAACCAACTTTCCTCTTTCTTTTCTTTTTTTATACCTTCAGTTCTCTTTCCTCTCTCTCTCTCATTGGATTATTTTTCTTATATACCTTCGCTCATTTCCAGTAGAGCTCGGCACAAAATTCGTGGTGAATTTCTTAAGAAAGAACAATGTTCTTATTTTCAGTTTTTGAGTTAGGTTTCTTTTTATCGGCTTTCTCTATTTCGAATCGAAAATTTACTAACATATCATTCTAGACTATTTTTCCTTAACATTGAAACTGGAGAATTAAATTTAATATTTTAATTTATACTATTGGGTATTAAAATTGCTACTCTAAGAAGGAGAAAATATTTGTGAGAACAAAGAGATATTAATATTTTAGAAAGTTAGTAGATAGAGATAATGAGGGGTTAATATACAGATCAATCAGTTATGGAAGCAATAAAAGTATTTATCTTCCTAGGGTGGACTAGGGTAAAGATTGGATGGCGTATATAAATGTTGTATTTCATGTACTGGTAAATAAAATAATTAGCTTTAATATTGTGCCACATTTGTCACTCATTATAGTAACAAATAAGTGATATTCAGCTAATTTCTTGACATTTGTTGAACTCTCATTTTTAATTGGTGAGATATTAGGAGAACTATTAGCTACATCACATTAAGACCATTGGCCTAATGGTAATATTTCGCGATCACAATGCACAGGTCCGAGGTTCTGTCCTAGGATTGGGCAAAGTTGACTCAACCTTTCATCTCTTTAGTGGTTTGATAAAATTACCAGCATATTTGGGAAATAAGCAAATGGGGGTTTCACGTTAGGCTGGCTACCTTACCGAGACATATGCTTCACACGCAATGCCCTTGGTCAAGAAAACAGATATGGGCACTTAGGCCTTAGCAACCTGATGGGCTGTCGTGTCGCATTTTGTTTATTAGTTACATCATGCTGCCAATATATTTTGTATCTAGAGATATTTATCATCAAATAGAATCACGTCAGACTGGTTAACGCTGCTAAAATGTAACTTTATAAAAATCTCTAAGATCAGAACCACAAACAATACATCAGAAATTTATCAATGTGAATAAGAAGTGATTAATACATATATTAAATCCTATGTGGCCTCATTTCATGGGATGAATTGCAGGTATGCTGACAGTATACATTCTCTGTCATTATACAACTATTTCAATGCAATATACAAAACCAGGATTTCATCTTGAAATAACACTTGCCATAATTTCTTCATCCAGTGCCACTGTTTATGGCATCATTAAAGGTTTCTCTTGTCTGCAATACAGTGTCAACCATAACCGGAACAATGGTTAATATACTAACCATACATACTGCTGCAAACAATGTCAAGCAAATCGTTCAAATTGCCGTATTTCAAGCACTCATTTCCTAATTCATGGTTAGCTTTATGAACCCTTTAAGCCATACAGCTAATATGTATATTAGTCTTCAAGAACGTTAGTAATAGATGAACACTGAGATCTTCCTTATTTTGATGTTAAAAAAGAACAGGGTAGAGTTGGGGGCACATTACATACTGAAAGCATTATGTCATTGCAATGTCTATAGTAGTAAGACAATGTTCCATTGCTGAAACTATCGTTAATGCTATAATTATTATTAATGTGAACACTTATTTAAATATTATTAAATTCCCACTGAAACGTTACATCAAGTTATATTCGACTGTTAGAAATTAACAGAACTACGAAACGTTCAGTGAATGTCAAGTGGGAGTATTAATATGCTGCATTATTAAAATACATCAAACTTCCTCACTTTTATTTAATTTTTAGTTAAATTATTAAACGAAGTATATAATATTTTTAAATAAAAATGATTTCTCTTTTTTTTGTGTTAAATACCTAAATTGCTTTGAAAGACAAGATTTGAGTATTAAGATCTCGAAATTCCAGTATTTAATGTAAGAACAAATCCCTATAGCTAAATACCAATGATTAGTTCAAGTAAGTATACAGAAATTTTGTATCTGGAACCTTTTATATAAAACTATTTAAATATGTGACCTGTAAATATTTTGTAACATTTCAAAATATTTAAATTTTTACCTCAGTATAAATACTTGGTTGGATAAAATACATGCCAGGGGATAATTCTATTTTCTAGTATGGACCTGTTTTATGTTTCAGATTCGATATAGGTTTGTAATTTAAATTAGACCAAATAGATTTGCTAATAAAATTACAACTTTTTCATTTCACAAACACCTTATCGAAACTTTTAACTTTAAATTAAAACCACAAAATTAAATTAATTAATTGTTTTAATAATCTTCCTTAAGTTAAAGCTCTTTTGGAATAATATTTATTTTCTAATATTAGTTTATTCAATTTAATTTGGATGAACATAGGTTGCAGGTCATAATGAAATGTACAGAATATCATGTCACCGAGCTCGCTTGCAATTTTACATGTAAATCTCTCTCTCTTCACTTAAAATCACAAATTAAAAGACTCTTAATGTTTCCCCTTGCTGTTGAACTCTAGTCCTGTGGAGGGTCCCAAAGTGAGAGCGTACAAATGAAGCTTTGTTGCCGAATCACCTTGCAAAACTTCCTCAGAAGTTACAAAACCCCTTCGTTAGCATTCGTCATTTACTCAATCAAAGCCCAGGCCTTTTATTCGCAACAAGTCTCCCTCTATCCTTCATTCATAGTAAACATTGCGTGAAAGAGTGAGTGAAGGCTCTGGTACGTAACTTTTGCCCACCACCAGAGCCTTGGCCCTTGCTGCTGTGGGAGGAGGGGGGAAGTACTCAATTGTGTCGACACCGCCATCTAGTCGAGGACATGCTAATTAGAAGAAGGGGAAATGGTAGGGGAAAATTTTCGAATTCCCGTTCCCAGATTCAAAGGGTTAAAACTTCGTAATTAAAGACGTAGTTGAGACGGGTAAGGAAACAGAAGGGTTATTTGAAGTGGAATGGAGGGAGAATCGAGACATCAAAGGGAAAAGCTGGTGTTCTAAGTCTCTTCCTGAAAAGTATCTTGATGAAAAGGAATTCAGATACAGGTGTGGTTTTAGGGAATTTTTTTTTTCTTATTTTGATCCCGCGTGGGTCTCACTCTCCGAATGAAGTTTTGATTGGTTGACATTAGGATGGAGAGGAATTCAATGGCTGAGTGGGATGTCTAGAAGTTTGAATTACGATTTCCACCTTCTTTAGACTATGGAACTTGTAAAGAAAGGAATTAAACAGAGGATGATTGGAAAAACTTTGTTTTCTGCACTTTCTCTTTTGTGATTTGTTGTATTTTATAAAAGAAAAGACAATTTATCACAAAGAGAGAATATATTTAATTTTTAGTATTTTGGATAAAAAAATTGGCAACGATCACTGAGCTATCGGAAAATTTATCGATACTGATTGCAATTCAATGTTCTTTTACATATTAAGTTAACCTTCGCTAAACTTTTTATAGGTCTTTCAACATACTTTGTTAATTATATATTTTGCGTTGCAAACAATCAAATATACTAATTGTTGTAACATTATTATATATGATATCATAATAAGCGTAAACTTTTTTAGATACTTTATAATTCCATGAACAAATTATAATTCACATTTATAAATGCAACTGTACTTAAGTAGGAAAAATTGTTTGCTTTTCTTTAATATCTCCCGAAAAAGCAGTCTGCTATTTTCCACTTATTACTTCGTGTTCTGAAATATTTTTTATATTTTATTGGTGACACGCGGCTTTATATAGTGTCTTTGCCCCTGAATTTCGATTAATTTAACTAAAATTACCTTGGTGGAAATATAAATTAATGTAGCTAATCAAAGAAAAATTTTCAAAAATTAAAAATGATTATTTTAAATTATTAGAATTTCGAAGTCCTTATGGTCGGACCATTTCCTTCAAAGTAGAAGATTCCAAATTTGATCGTATCCACCGTTGAACGATGGAAGATGTATGTTGTAGTTCTGCCTTCTGGATTCACATTTGTTGGCTTGGCAACTTTTGCAGCCCCTGAGTGTACTCACTATCAATGAAAAAATCCTCCCAGTTTACATGAAAATAATCAAATGCCTTACAAACACTCTGTTTGTTAGACTACCTACTACAAGGTGTCTACTACAAGGTAGACTATCTACTACAAGGTCTACTACAAGGTGTACATTATTATAAAAATTTTTCATGGTTCTTGGAGGGGCAAAGGCGAGGTGGGTATTAAAATATTTTACAATATCTTTAGCTGTTAGATAGTTTACTAAGTGATGTCAAAATACCCCTATAAAAGTTTAACCTGGGCTAGTATTAAAACTATATAACAGCAACGAATGGATGGTACATTTTTGAATGCACATCTGCCCGTTTAGGTACGTGGGAGTTTTTCACTTTTCTACCCTTGGAACGTGTTAATATTGCTCAGTATTTATGAAGGATTCTCTTTAAAGACTATAATACGAGTGGGTGTTCAAAATGTACAAGTTTTCAAGAGACTTCGACTGTAAGACTGCAGATTATAAGAGTTTATCAACTCAACTTTACGGCACGACAGTCCATTGAGGGTCCAAGACCTACAATGCTCATATCTGTTTTCTTGACCGAGGGTTCTGGGATGCGTTGCATGTTTGCAGATTTGATGATCAGCTTGACGAAAAATCTCCAGAATTTAGCTCTCAAGCATGCTTGGTACTCAGTTCCATTGACTTAATGAAAGGATGAAATGCTTACTCGATCTAGCCTAGAACGATGATAGAACATCGGACCTGTGAGTTAAGAACACGAACTCTCTGCTACCACTACACCACCGAGCTTCTATAGTATTATAATTTAGCAAATACATTAATTGCAATACACAGCAACTGTATTTTAGACATTAAATATTGATGGTGCTAAATTCTCTCATACATATGCTAAAAAGAAAAGTGAAAGGATATGCAATTTCTCTATCCTACATAGATCCTCACATTATTCCATGTATTAATACATTTCCGTGTTGAATGATTGCATTAGAAATATGAAAGTTTTTTTACGTCTACTATGTGTTATTTTTACATCTAGAAGAAATTCCTAATAACAATGTACTTTTCTCATGTAATAAGAGAAAAAATATGGAATGTCTTAAGCATCATTCTGTGAGGGAAATTTTTAAAGATTTCAAACTTCTTCAACAAATTTCAACACAAAGCATAAATGTAGCACATGGAAAGAAGATTTATACAATTTCTACCTCTCTCATGTTATTCCATAATAATCAGAATTTTGAACTGGTGACTTTTAGTTGAAAATAAATTGTAATTATAAATTTTTTTCAAAAAAAAAGAGAGAGAGAGAGAGAGAAAGAAAGAAAAAAAAAAAAGAGAAGAAGAAGAAGAAAAGAAAACAGGTTTCATACTGATTCACCATGAAAGATATATGCCAAACATTTTCAACTTAATATTTTAGAATTAATATGTAGAAAAATAAAATATCACATTTCTTTGAGATATTAAAATATATATTACGCTTAAAATTATCACGTAGAGCAGGAAAAGTAAAATAATAATAATGTTTAACAATACAATTTAAGTGGTTGAGTCAGAATGTGTTAATTTACATTTTTTTCCTTTAGATAGCCTTTTGAATAATTTCTATTGTTGTGCATTTCATTTCACTTCATTTATTTATTAAAATACACTTCGAATTTGCTTCTAGCATTTTTTTTTTTTTTTTAGATTTCCTATTATTCATCCCTTTTATGTAATTTCCACGAAAAGGCTAATTAATAATATTAAAAATATATACAGGGAGGCATATTTTTGCGCAAAAATTTTCTGATTTATTCCAAATCAAATGCAAGCGAAAAGAATAACACATCGCATGTCGAATAAGGGAAAAGAATTATTTATGAACGGAAAAGAAACATATTCCACTCTATCTTCGATCAAGCAGCAGGAGAACTACTCATCTCGACAAGCAACTGTCGTCTGCTGTATCTGCGGCGGACCGAGATGTCAATACTTTCAGAATAAATGGTTTCCTTCATCATTGTTATTAACAGCCGGGATGCCTAATGATTCCGCTATAGATCTTTTTCTACCGTGTTTTCTACCTTTAATCATTAATTATAAAAGTCAGAAGCTTTGGAAAAATAGCGCCGAACATTATTTGCTACTTCATCTTGTTTCCGGTACGCGGCAATATATGGAGATATATATATAGAAAGGTATTAAGAAAAATGTACAATATAGTTGACGTATCGGAATTTAATTTTTCAGGCAGTATTCTCTTTTTGTGCTGCACATTTGGAATTTAATGTTTCAGATAGAATTCTTTCCATTTTAAGCACTTAAAATTTTCTCAGAATGACTTAAATAAAAAAAAATCATTTCTAAATATAATTCACAATAGCATAAGTACATATCATAAATTTCAAAAAAAAAAATAATGCATCTATAAAATAATTTATTAAGTTCAAAATGAACTGGAAGACTTTTATTTTATAACATTAAAATTAAATAATATTTATATATTAAAATTACTTCAGATAATTTAAATAGGAAAAGGATCATAAAAATGAAATATACGCTGCCAAATAATTTGTAGAAATAAAGGGAATTATTCTTTTCTAAAAATTTAATCCATATAAATAAATGTGTTTATATTTTCAAATTTTATATTTGTTTCTAGTTAAGATTTTTTAATAACTTCTGTTGATTGTATGGCAACATTTTCTTTTTAAATAAAAGCGATGTAACTGAAAAAAATTAATTACAGACAATAAAATTTAATTAAAATTTGTTTCATCAGCATTTTTCATTTAAATTGAGCTCACTATAATTGTTTAAAAAATGTTTGCAAAACAATTCATGAATGTTCCAAAAAAATTGAGTAAATATTATAAAAACGTTCATCATAAAATAAATTTGAAATTTTGATGTCAATATATTAAATTTTCTGTTTCTAATTCAATTTCTATTCTCTTGTGTTTAATATATTGACATCAATTTGAAATTTTATTATAGAACATTATTTTGCTGTTAAATTATCTTCTGATCAATATATATTCATTATTTAATTTACATAAAATTAGATTTCCTTTCTTAATACACTGCTGAAAACAATTAAATGATATTGCAGTTTTAGGTGGATCTTGTGGCTGGGAAACTTTTTGTCTGATTGATACATGGTCGACAGATGTAGTAGGTTATATGAGAATAAATTACACATGTTTGGCAGAAAAAAATGCATTTTATTGAGTATTTGTGTACAGAAAAAAAAAGCAATTTGTGCATATGAGAAAAAAAGAATAAGAAAAGGTGTTTTCTTCAAAGAAAATCGGACGGTCAGCAATATTGAACACCTTTGAGGCATGGAGTCAATGAGGCTATTAATCACGAGTTGGGGTATTCTAACCCGCTCTTCCATAAGAGCTCTTTAAAGTTCTTGGACAGTTTGTGGGGTGGTTGGTGGCCAGCAACTCGTCTTCTTAGATCGTCCCAAACGTGCTCTATTGGATTCAGGTCTGGAGAACAAGTTGGCCGTTCCAATTTTTTTGAATGAACAGAATTTCATAGAATTTTGGGAAAAATTCATAATAATACCGTAATCATTTCATAATTAATTAGAATTATTTCCTTCAAATCTGAAAAATAATTAACTTAAATTAATTTTGTTTCAAAAATCAAAACTGCTTCTATTTGAAATTAATATTATAAGCAGGTAAAATGAACTAAAAAAATACGAATTTAAATTAAAATAAGGAATATAAATTTAATAAAACCAATAGAGAATCAAAACTATTTATTAAAAACATTTTTTTAAAAAAATATGGTGATTGCAGTTAATAATATTTTACATTAATGATATTATTTATATTATTACAAACATATTGACAATTATAAACACAAACATAATGATATTATTTATATTATTAATATATTGTATTAATATACATCATAAAATATTAGTATTACTATTATTGTTATTCATGTAAGCAGAAATATTTATTGGTTTAAAACTCGCGTACCTTATAAATTTTCGGTATTGTTAGAATTTTAAAATAAGTAATAAGAATTGAATAGAAAGTATATCCTTGCGAATATTTGAAAAAATTGACAGTAAAATTTACATTTTTCCATTTCATTTATATTAAAATTCACATGTACAAATAGATGTATTTTTATAAACTTCACTAAAACTTAAATTGATTGATAAAATAGAACATTCATGAACTCATCAATTTTTGGCATACATTTTGAAAAACATCCTCACCATTCTCTTAAATCATTCTAAAAGACTATAAATATAAATTATTGAAAACGAACTCTTTCCAAAAATTTTAATTTACTATTCGAAGAAAGTATGTAAAACTGCTCTCTAACAAACAAAAGTTTAGAGAAAATTATTAAATTCTGTTGACTTAGACATTTTTGTTATGAGCAATAGAAGTAATTGAGGAAAGTTGGAAAATATATTCTTTCCACTGACGAAAATACTTAACACTAGTAATTATCGAGACCGTTAAAAATGGAGAAGGCTGCTGAAATTGGTTCATTGAACGTATAGGGTTAACAGCGTAATGGTCTTTAATGGAGTGGAATTTTTCTTTAAGGGCACTAATGCTCCCCAAATGGGTGATAAATAAAACTCAGTGGTAACCCAAGTAAATCTTGCAGAAACAATTTAAGTAAGAGCAGACATTTAGCATTCGATCAAAGTCTCTCAGGGAATAATGTTCCATTACTAAGCATCGATGTGAAAAAACGCAAACGGTATTTATGGTTAAGTTGGTAAAAGGAAGTATAAATAATTAATCTTTCGCGCATAATATTGTGCAGTAATTGGTTTTTCGTGTGAATTATTTGTTTATTCCGCTGAAAATAATAATTTGAATGGGAAAATCGGATAGATATACAATCTTTTTATTCAAGTTATGATACTTATAAAATGAGAGTTAAATGTTAATATAGATAATTAGAACTGAGATAAAACCATAATATCTGCCTCAACTATCAAAACCTTCAATATCAAGTAAAAATACTTATTACTAATACGCTTTGTTAAGAAAAGTTATAACTTAAACTTAAATGGAAATTTTTGGCTAATTATAAATGGAAAATAAGTGGCATAAATTTGAAATTTACTTAATATTATTTTTTACCACTTTGATTAAAATTTCAGAATACTGACTTAAAATTAAGGGATTTATAAATAGAAAGATGTATAAATGAGAGATTAGAAAAACTAAGTAATTATAATTTAAGTATAATATTTATAAATATTTAATAAACTCTTCATAAAGGATTTTAAATAATTTATGATTTTATGAGTAATATTTACAAACCTAAGAAATATTTTGAATATTAAACATTTAATTAATAAAAATTGTTTTTGATTTTAATTCCGTGTTCGTGTTTTAGTACGTGCTTAAAATGTTTATAGAAAAATCTAGTTGAAAGATAATTTTAATTAGATCTAATCTTATAAATAATTTTAATTATATATATATGAAGAACTAGGATTTATAAGTCGCTTATATTTTTGTTTAAAATACTTATATGTGCTTTTTAATATATTATCTGTGTTGAAGTAATTTTTTTTTCAAATAAGTTTGAAAATTTGTGTAAATGGACTTTAGAATTCAGAAAAGCGTGAAACGTCAGCTGTCAGAAAAGTTACAATTGGTTACATTGTCCTTTTTTCTCTAATGCTCAGCTGCTAGGAATATTTTATTTTTCGGCACAGAATGCCTAGGAAAAATGGCATCTTATACAGAGGATAACCTTGTGAGTTTATCATCGTTTTCCTGAAAGTTTTTATATTTGAATAGCAAGGTCCAAGCCGAAAATCTTAGATTTATCCTGAAAGAGAAGACACAAAGTAAATCAAGAAATTTATAACTTATTTGATAGAAATGATTTAAATGGAATGATTTTTGCATAAATCTGAAATAAAGTAGTAGGACAGATATATTTCAATTTTATTATACATAAGTAAAATATAAATTTTATATATTAACAATGTGGATTAATTATCAACGTAGTGTTAAAAACTTTTTATCCAATTTTTGATTATTCGAATTAAAGATAGTTTCTAAATATTTTAACTGAAATAAAATCAGATAAATATATATAAAATTTAGTTATTAAGAAACTATATTAACAGAAATTTTAAAAATTATGTAAGTATAATTATATAAGGACAAATAACAGAAATTTTCCACCATTTGGAATTCTTTTCATTAAATTTTTACGGTAGGAGATAAAACTATGAATAAACTTTTAAAAAGTTATTCGTTTCTGTATGTGTTCTTTATTTCATTCTTTTTGTTATTTTCTTAAGTAATATGTACTTTGAAAAATATTTCATTGAAAATTTGGGTTTATGAATTAAATGTCACTTTCTTAGTTCAAAAGTTAAATTTTTTTAATTATAATAAAAAAATTCAGCGCTAAAGATGACAATTCAGTAAATATCGTCATTTTATAGCTTGCAACACATCGCGAAATTCCCTATGAGATAAGAATTTTCCCTCCAAAACCACTAAAAATTCTCCAAAAAGGGGAAATAGAAAAAAGAAAAGAGGTTGAAATTGAAGCCTCTCAATCTCTTTGAAATGAATCGCCACTGTCACACGGCTACGCGAAGCACTAAACCTTTAACGATATTCTATTCCAATTGGCCGAAAACTTCCCAGACGATAAAAGGAGATAAACTCGCACCTATAAGAAGGCGTCTCTTTCCTTCCCGCAGACATTGTACATTTCAGGATGGCGGGTAAAAAATGGAACAAAATAAATCTTTTTTAGTCGAAGACATCTCTATAGTTATATCTTTCCGATGTTTTGGCGAGGAATGAAGCTAGTAAAAAAATGATCTGAGCGAAATAGAATAAAAGCGGGTTATAGATTGGTTTCGGACGATGAGTGTTATCGAATAAGTTATAGTTTCCGGAAAATGCTCCCCTATATCTCCTTCGACAAGAAGAATTTTACGGTTAAAAGATGAACAAAAAAGTAACTTTTGAAAAAAGAAAATATTACATTAAAGTTTGTGGTCCACTTTTATTATTCTCCTTTCATTTCTCATATTCTTCGCTTGAGTACTTTTACACAAATTGATGTTCTTTAAAATGCATTGCAATTTTATCGTATATCAGTAATTCTATAAGAAAAATGGCTCTATTTAGCTATTAAGTATATAATAAAATTTTATCTAAATTCATGAGTCTTAAAGAGTCAATATATTGTTGTAATAAACTTGAATAAAATTACCATTATGAGAAAACCAAAATTGATCTGTTAATAAAAATTTATATAATAGTTTAAAGAAAGCAAAGAAAAAATAATTTTGGCACCAAGCAAAAATGGCAAAATTTTACTATGTCACATATTTTAGCTTGAAAGAAAACTACGATTAAAAACTTTTATCAGAAAAAAAGGAAAATCTCATTACAAAACATCAAATTGCTAATTAAGGTATCACAAATGCTTGGTCTTTTTTATCTTTTTTCTATTAATTAAATTAAATTTATGTTGATTGTGAATCTAATCTAATCAAATAAATTTATGTTGATTGTGAATCTAAACTAATCAATTAATATTGATTGCATTTTAAATAAAAAATATATAAGCCTCTAACTAATGGTAAAATTATAAAAAAAAAACTTGATTATTATAGTATAAAAAAAGATTATATGTAAATGTTAAATCAAGGTTTTCATCATGATTTTTGATGAAGGATGAATACGACAAAAGTAATCATACAGTCTTTGACCCATCCCAAATCTTTAATTTTCCATATCAATATAGTTTATTTTATTTTTTCAATTCTTTAAACCGTATTTTTTCTATTTTATTTGATACTTTAAGTGTAACTTTTTCGATTGTAAATAAAATATTTTTATACTATAAATAAAAGAATCGTTTGACAGCAATATAAAACAATGCAATATCTGTTCACTATATTGATAAAAACCTTAATATGTAATTATTACAATTAATTGCTAATTTTTGCAATTTGAATATGTACACGTTGTTATAATATATTACAATAATGGAGTTTTTGTCATTTTTAAATAAAGAAAGACACATTTTAAAGTTTTGTTCAACAAATCAAAATTAAGAAGCTCATAAAATAATGAACGACATTATAATAAAATGTTAAACAATAAAAAATATTTTGTACATACACTTATCATATATAATCCATAATAATATTACGCGTGTTTCGTATTAACACATTTTTCTCGGTCATTAAGGTATATTTTTTATTGTTGTAATCATAATTGCTTACATTTTATGTTCCTTCATTATTGATTACGGCTACAAGTTGTTGGAAATTTAGGCACTTATTTTCTAAAAGTAGATTAAATGTCCAAAAATGAATGTTTTACGGGCATAAATAAATCAAGAAATATTTTTTTACTTTGCATTTTACGAATATTTAATGGGGTGTAATTAATATAGCAAGAAAGTGTCTATCGTTTAACAGTGTGCATTAAAAAACTTAATATTTAAATGATAAAACCCATAAACTACCCTCAACGCAGTGAAAAGCTTAAGCCCCACCAACAAAAGCAAGCTTTACCTTTCCCTGAAACAACGTAACAGTTTTCACTTTTCTGAACAGACAGCTAAAAACAATTGCAAGCTTTGTAAGGAGATACCCTGCGGTTAAGAGACACGTCTGCAACTTCTGCAAGACACAAAGCTAAGCAAATAAACTAAAAAGAACAAAAAAGAAAAAGAAAAATACAGAATAAAAAGTAGAAAAGAAAGAAACCTCAATCAAGGAAGCTCCGAAATTCATAACCATATGACAAACTCAATTAACAGTCTTTTCCAGCAGCGCCACCTCCAGGCTAGAAAGTTTGCTTAACTTTCTTAGACTTCACGCTGTGCATCATGGGAGGCAGCCTTAGCGAAACAACAATGGCGGACGCCGGAGTTTCTGCTAAGCCTAAAAGAGATTGACGTTTTTGATGGGCAGAAGGAATGTTTTTAAGTAAACAATTTGTAACTTCGCTTCCATTCTTGACTTTTCTTGACTGCTAGGTTGACCTCCAATTTGCTTTAGTAGCGTTAAAAGAAGATTAGCTAAATAAAATGGGATGCAAAAACGTGTTATTTTTACAAAATGAATGCCATCTTTCAAGATGTGATCTCTGGCAGTTAGTTCATCGAGAAGTAATGAACAACTTAAAAATGCAAATTTTTAATCCTTTTAAAGCTTTGTTTATCGTAATTCAGACAGCAGTAGGAACTCTAGAAAGAAACAAAATTTATAAATGGATTTTAATTATAAGCATTTAAATCAGCAAGATTCATATGGAAATTGATGAATATCTGTATCTCCTTAATCTGAAATGCAAGTATAAAAATAAGTTTGTAAAATATTCAAATTCAAATGAACTACATTATATAATCCTTTCTTTTTCAACCTTTATCCCTTTCTATTGGAGTTAAAGTACTAGCAGACTCCATGCAATAAGATATATTAGAACATATAAGTAAATTAAATTTATATAACGAAGAAAATTACTAATAAGAGTTTAAATACCATGAGAAACATTTTCTTGTACTTAATTTAAAATAAATGATCAAAATATAATTACAAGATTATTTATTAATCAATATAGTTATTTGAAATATTCAAAATGTTTTTAGAAAGCTAAAATTTTATTAGCAGAAAGAATTATGAATTTTAAACTATTTAAAAACAGTTGTAAAATATTAATGCATAATAATTGTTTATAAAATGTTTAATTTTTTTATAAAATGGGAATAAATTTACAAAAGTTTAAGAAAAATTCAAAATTGAAATATATTTCACCTAAAATTAAGTTAAAATTAGTACAAATTATGTTCTTAAAACTTTTAAACTATTAACTAGACTTAACTATAGTAAGAAATTCATTTCACAAAAAATAAAAATAACAAATATATAATAATGAAAGTTTTCAATTTTACCATATTGGGTGCAAATGCTTTGATTCATATGTTATACCCATTCAGAATAAATCCAATAAGACACAGTACAGAATATTTAAATATAAATTAAAGTCAAACTCAAAAAAATTTACAAAGTAAAAAAGGAAAATAAAAATCAAAACAATTAAAACCCAGAAAAAAATAGAAAGTATTTGTTTTGCAGTTTTCTATGTAATTAGGCAAAGTTATATTTCCTCAAGAAAATAAATTATTAACTGATGCGAAATATTTATGACGTTAAAAGAGATTTAAGAAATTTATAACAAATATTGGAAGCAAATGAGTAAAACTAATTAAAGAAATATGAGAAAAAATCCTTTTATCTCAAATCCACCATTTAAATGCAATCACAATTTAAGAAATAAAATTTTAAAACGAATAACTCATTTTTTACTTCTGAATTTTATTTTATATTTTGATAATGCACTTGTGCTTTTAAGCTGATACATTGTAACAAATTCGTTCATTTAAATGCAAAAATCTTTAAATTTTTTATCGACAAAAGCTATTTTTCTTGGCTAGAATTATCGTTAACACAGATAAAAAGTTGCATCGAACAGAGCAAAATATATAAAATCATATTTTTAAATTCCTAATTAATTAATATATTTAAAAAATTTTAATTAATAATAAGTAAAAATATTATTTAATTCTTTCTTTTTTTCCTATTACTGTTAAACTAAAGAATTATAAAAATTTCAGTTTAGATCTAATCAAATAATTCATTTTCAGATTGATTTTTCCTTATGTGATACAACCAGTGTTTTGCAAAGAGGATTACTAAATGCATTTAAACTTTAAGAAGTTTAAAAAAATATAAAAAAGAACAATAAGTTTTCTTATTTCAACTGTACAAAATAACAGTCTAGAATGGTTACAAATCTACATCTTTTGGTTTTTAATGAAAGATATAGTATAAGAGATTATATAAGTGGTAATAGTTATTTTATCTGAAAATATCGCAATAAAAATAGTTAAAGCTTTTAGTATGATGCAAAAAATTGAATTAAAGATAAAAAATATTTAAATACAGTTTCAAGTTAGCTTTTCGCTTTAAAAAGATTATCTTTTTTCTTGGTTCTTTCAAAGTAAAGGATGCATTTTAAAACTGGATTGATAAAAATATAAAAATCATTATCTTATTATATGAAATGATATACTTTTTTTATAAGAAATCTAAAAGTAATTTTCAGTTTCTAATCAGAAATTATTTTAGAAATATAAAAGATTCGGCATTACGATGAGATAAATGTATTTTCTCAGAAAATAAAGTATTTAATGTAGTAGAAATTTTCATTTAAAATTGATTATTAGATGTTTTTTTTAATTATTCATAGGAATAACTCTTTGTAAAATAGTTTTTCCAAGGCATTTTTTCATGTGGAAAAGTTCGTTAAAAATGTATATTCTATAATGATACTATTTCTTCCTCGTTTAACAATTGTCCACCTGATGAAAAGCTAATCAAACAAAATATCGCCTTATATTTCGACTCGAGACATGCAACATTGTACATATACATTTCAAACAATGTCTTTACTCAAAAGCAGGGCGATTTAATTTGCTTACAACTTCCGAAACCCAGAAAGGGAAATGTTAAAAGTTCCCCAACTCTGGCCCTAAGCATCGTCGGAGATGGACCGATAGAGTTTACAAGCCAAGAACTCAATCCCTTCTGCCGTCTTTATAGCATCGAAATCCCTAGATACTCTAAGTATCTGCATCTTCAGGGTTCTTGTTCTGAGGGAGGAGGTGGAGGGTGATGCAAGGAGGATGGATCTGGAAGAGGAAAATCAATGGAATGCGATGTACTATTCCTTTGAGGGACACACTCCTCAGAGAGTGAATACGAGGTGGATATTTCTCCTTTGAAGATGCATAAAAGCTGGTCCTGGGAAAGAAGTTCCATTAAAATCGCATACTTCCTCGAGTAATGGCGCGACAACAGAGCAGCTTTAATGTTGCACTTGGACCGATGGCGAAATGACTGCTTGGGTCTTTCGAAGTTCGAACGTCAATTCGGAATGAGTTGTGTGTTTGAGAGCTTCGAGTGACCTTAAGAGTGCTTCTGCATCCCTGGCTGCATCACTTACTAATTGTTGTCTGTGATGGGAAATAATTGATGATATAACAATGCTGTCATATCTCGTTGTTTAGAGCTGATTATTTCTCAACATTTTACATCATTTTAAGTGATGATAATTGTTTTCAGAAATAAGAAATGATTTTTGATATAAAATTGTTGTCATCTTACATTGTTTAAAAACTTTGTCTTCCCATGCAGCTTAATTTATTGCAGCTTTATAGCGTTTTAATTGCATCTAGAAACAAGAAGTTAGTTTTTGACACAATATTATGTATATATTATGGGATTAAATTTTAATTATTTTTACTTCCATATTTGGACGTAGCAAATAATTTTGTTTGCCATATACAGAATTATTCATACTATGTTTAAAATTGTATATTATAATTTCAATGTAATCTAATAATGTTTATTTTATTCAATATAAAAATTATTATTTCCTTTCTTTAACAATAAAATTATAAAATATTTCATTATTTTGGAAAATTTAGATCCATTATTTTCAAAAATAAAATTTCAAATATAATGCTTTTAAAAAGACAATTTGGTCTTCCTCTGTTTCTTCCCTTAAAATTTCAATTAAAAAATAAGTCAGCTAGAGGTAATAAAAACAGATAATTCATTCAATAGAGTCAAAATTATTCTAGTTAAAAAAAATAATGTTTATGAATTTCAGATTTTTCCTATCTATCTATCTATTAATATTTACATACTTGCTGTAATATATGTGCATATATTTACATATATATTCTTATAAATATACATATTTATACATATATGTACTTGCTTATGTACATATGTGAGAAATATCTGAAAATATGAAAATAATCAACATACAATAATAAATATAGACACAATATATATACATTTTTTCTGAAAATACATAATGATTGAAACTTACCATAAACAACAAACTTTTATGCTGAAAATTCCAATTAACCTTCAAAATCTGTACTTTAAGGAAAGGGTAACTGATGAATGAATAAAACAGTGATTTCAATTAGCAGAATCAATTTTTATTCCAAGTTTTGTTTTTCTATTGATTATCTTGAATAATACCTGGTTTCTAAAAAAATTTCGTATCACACCAAAAAAATAGGAATAATACATTGCAAAAGTATTGGTATAAAATTGTACATATGAAGAACAAATAAGCAAATTCTCGAATACCATGAAATATTTCAGATTTGGAAAATTCAATCACACACACACACGAATCATTTTTCTACTAACAATGTACCAAGCCATTATTAAACATTCGGATAGCATTTAACACATAATTTTAGAAAACAGTGCCTTTTGCGTCCTATGAAAATGTACGAAACAAACATAATTTAATATTTTCAAGTGATGTATAATGATTTTAACTAACTTAATTCCCTCATAACATTCTATTGAAGTGATGAGTACTATAATCTGTTTACACGGATCTGTTAGGTTGTCCGGGAAGTTCGTGCTGATTTTCGGTAGGTAGCTCTAGAGACCTGACTGAATATATCACAATTATTAAATACAAATGACATGTGTACATTTTCTGTAAGATAAAGCTTCAGCCATATTCGGGAAAAAGTTTGGTCATGATTCGTTTATTTTTATCAATGTAAAGTGCATTATAGGCATTTAATGCTTTTCCTGCCGCCCAACTTATCTAGTGGTTAGCGTACCTGACTACAGATGGGTGGGATCTGGGTTCGAATCCTGGCTCGGGCATGGATGTACTTTCTCTCTCTCTCTCTTTCTTGTCTTTGTCCTTTCTTTGTGTGAGTGTGAATGGTTGCCTACCCTATAAACGGGTACCTATGACATGTGTGTACTGAGGAAGTCGGACTCCACACCAAATATGGTTCATTTGGAAAAGTGGAGCAGCGCACCCCATATTACCAGCCTGGCTGGCACACGACAACAACAATGCTTTTCCTTTACCGAAGGGGCAAAAATGCCACATAAGTGGCAAATAAGACGTGTGCTGTTTATGGCGAGGATGTTGGATGAAGAATTTTCCTAAATGGGAGGAATTTTTAACTCTGGTTGAAACCAAAACCCATTTGGACAAATTTTTTGACGAGAAATCTGAGAGGTTCTATTAAGGATGGAATTCTCAAGCTACACGAAAGATGGAGAAAGGTTATGGAGCAGAATGGTACCTATATAATTTTATAAATGTACATCAATATTTAAATGAGCTGCGTTTTAAACGCCCTAAAATATCGGTACGAACTTTCCGGACAACCCAGTAGAAAAATTTCAATTTTTTTGTTTACAATCCCGAAATATTTTCAGAAAAGCAAAGCAGGATCGCTTCTTTTCTCTTGATAATACTGACTAAAATATTTTTATGATAAAATTATTTTTTTTAACAAAACCTCTTTTTTTTGTAAATAAATTATCAATAATTAAATAAATAATTCGCAACACTATATTATATTAGCTTGGGGAAAAAGAAATCCATTATTTTTACGTGAACTTTATGTAACTTCTTTTGGATTCACTTTGTAAAAAGGTTTAAAACAGCTTTCATGTAGATTTTTAGGTCTTGCGCGTTACGACTGCTGACATGCGGTTAACTTCGATCATTTTTGATATTTTATGGACATTTTCGATGATGCTGTATCCACATGCGAGGTGCATCTCTAACATCAAAAATACACGAACGGAATCGACGAAACAAAAATTGTACGTAACTGATTGTTACAGTCTTATATAGGATGATATACACCTTTCACAATTTTAGCCACCCGGCTATCTTTTTCGCCGTTACAAGAGAAAAACGAAAATGCATTGAATTTTCTGTTTGTTGTCTTTCATTTTTAAAGCCTTGTACTCGGAACTGAATTAATCAAACAAAAAACCACAAGAGGATATTTTAGTGGGAAATGTCACCTTTCCAACGAGCATAAATCTGAAATTGTTTGACAGATACCTCACGAGATATCGATCACTACAGACGTCTACCGAAAAAATAATGGATTACTTTTTCCCCAACCTAATATATATACACAAAGTATCTTACTTTTTTTTTCATTGTGCTTAATTGTGGACCAAAATTTTGTAAGGCCTTAGTTTGATTCTTTGAAATTTAAGCTTCGCGAATGTACTTAAACCTCCGACACAAGTTTCGATTATATATTGTTTAACCTCTGTAGCTTTTAATACATTTATCATGATTAATAAAGTCTTGTATTAACTTACGATAGCACTGAAGACAGGTGATTATCTTTAACATACAAAACTTGACTGTTTCAATTTATTTAACTGACTGATTCCTCCGGAAACGTAAACTTTGGAGAACAAGAAAACAGGAAGGTCAAGCGAAGGAGAGGTATGTTCTTCCAATTTAGGGGTAGGGGTATTAATCAAAACTTCGTCGAGGGAGGGTTAGGATGCCTAGGTACATAAATGCAAATACTCTCTGAGAGGTGCCAGATGAGAAGCACACAAGTTAAACCGGACCTGCCAACCCCCCAACAAATCGAGTGAATGAGTTTAGCAACTCTCATTATGGGAAGGCACAATTTGCAAAAATAACTTCATCCGCCGTAATTGCGCTGGTATTTTGCACAGGATAAAGGACGTTGAACTTTTTCCGGGAGTGAAAAATTACTTCGGTTATTAAGTTCGGTGAGGAATGTTCATAGGAAGGTGCCAACTGAGATATGTCAGATAACCTTTGTTTTTTAATAGAAGGTTAATGTTGCAGTTAATTCCAATATTGTACTTCACTTCGTTGCAGGTGCATAGGGGGTGACTTGCTCCAAGGATATTCCCGTAGCACACCTTTTAAGGTTACATATGAATCAGTATCTTATATTATCTTTTTCATGATTTCCTCATTTGAGATTTTTAATAGATTTGTCTGAAGTAATTTGAAAAATATAAAATTAAATAATAAATAAAAAAGCGTGTATTAATATTGGTATAAGTGAAATTGTCATGCATAATGCAATAATATATATAATATTTTTTAAATACAAAAAAAAATTAAAATTCAGGTTTATTTAATTAACAAATAAATTAAATTTTTTATAATATTTCTCTAACTATGAAAGTTTTCTGTAGTGTCAATTGTAGAATTTCATGACATTTTAGGAAGGATAATGTAATTTTAAAATTTAATTCAAGCTTCAGTAGCATTTCATGATATTCAAATACATACCTACATTAAATATTCTCATTTTAATTTAGAAATCAAATATTTCATTTATTATTCTCTAACATTTCAGATATTTGAAATTAAAGTCAATGCTCATTTGTTTCTAAGATTGTAATATTTCGTAAGTACGTAGTATTAATTTTAGTATTCTTTTTTACATTGTGCATAAAAATAAGACATTTTTTAATAGTTGGACAGATATGCAACGATTTATTGCTTACAATTGAATTTTATTTCTTGATAATTTTATTTAAATATTATTTTGTGTTATATAAAGTGTAAATGTATTTCAGAAACACATTGCTGAATATTTTGAGTTCAAACTCGAATTTATAAATCATAATATACGCTAAAAATGTGAGAAAATTGTTAAAAGAGAAAACGTATGTAATTTTCATTAGCTCAGTTCGTTCTATTATGTAATTGATATCTATAAAATTTCATAGTAAGTTTTGAAATGATATTTCATTACATATTTTGAAACAAATTTACAGGGTCCTAATGAGAGCTATACAATTTTTCAATGTCGAAAATTTCGGAGTTGTCCCATCAGTGTTGAACATGAATTCCGTTTCTATTTCCAGCATATATGTTTTTTGAGTGAGTGCTTGTGAGTTTTCCAATTTCGTTTCGTTATATCATGCAAGATGTGATTCTATATTCCTAAAAATTCTTCTTAGCAGTAAGTGATGGATATTTAAATAATTTTTAATAGTTTTAGATGCTAGGCTGTGTCCGATTTTGAGAAAAAAAGATATGAAATGAAATAATTTTAAATTAGATTGAGCTGTTTATTTATAAACAAGAATGATATAAAAAAAATCAGGATTATTTGTATTGTAAAATGATTACGAGGAATATCTCAAAAATAATAAATATTCCTCAAATAAATTATAATCTTATTCAAATAATCACATTCTAAAACAGTATTTTTTCATGATGCATTGATAAAATAAATATATTCTAACGTTTTCAGTTTTTATAAGTTTTGTGCTCATTTATATATACAATCTTCTTTAATTACTGTTTACAAATTTAAAAAACCCTTTTTTTTTTTACTTTTATAAATATCAGCTCAGAAGAGCATTATTTCTAAACTTATCATCTTAAACAAAACCAATAATCTCGATTTAAACTGTTTGGATTCGTCGGAGTTTAAGTATTATTTCAAAGTGTAAGAAGTAAGAACAATTTTAATCACGTGATAGTTAAACTTCCATGTCATCTAGGGAGTGTGTTGCATTAGTTTCCCTAAATCTTGAACATAAAAGGTTATTAACTGTTCATGAAAAGAAATCCATTGAATTTGTTGATTGGATGCTTTTGTCAAAATACTGTGCAGTTAAAAAAGATTGTTCGGAATATAGTGTCGTGAATTCTAATGCTCTTTTATCTGATTTTAATAAAATTAATGATTCCTGGATCAGCCTGATA
Source organism: Latrodectus geometricus (assembly GCA_026290005.1). NCBI lineage: Eukaryota > Metazoa > Arthropoda > Arachnida > Araneae > Theridiidae > Latrodectus > Latrodectus geometricus. Next base: position 55,995 of record JAPDSC010005327.1, read on the forward strand.
TTTGGAAGTTAACAGTTTTAAAATGTATGAACTAATATGCAGAAAACAAATTGTTTTGTAAACGTGTGGGAGTGAAAAATGTTCAGTGAATTATATGACCATTATTATAGCACATCAATAATTAACTTTCCTTAAGTTCTGTGACTGCTCTAATATTAAAGTGATATAGCTTAGAACTCTGTGATAGCTCCTTTTATCTGTAACTTCAGAAAACCTACCAAATTAGAAGTAATTAGAATTTGTTTTTTCGAATCTTGATGTAAATACTTAGTTTCACTCTTATTGAAGATAATATTTTGTAAAATTTTCAGGTGTGAAATTTATTCTAAAAACAAGGTAGATAATTTTAGAATAAGTGTAAAGATGTTTCTATAGTAAATAAATTATTATTTGATGTATACTGTAGTTTTATGGAATAATAATTTGTTAAAATCAATTATTATTTGTATTTAGTTCTTGCTGCAACATTTTGTCTTCTTTGATTATATGAGAAAAAAATGTATCTGCTCCTTTACTTAAGAATGATATTTTAAGCTTTCACAACGGCAATCATCATCACGTGACCACCCAGCTACTCACTGCCGCGCCCCCTGCCCGAGGTTGACAGCGATACTTCGTTTCTTGTCGTCCTATGAAGTGACGGATGATACACTGGCTCAGATCTTTTTCGCTTTCGTTCCGAGGTTTCTGACAATGACAAATGTCTTTCTTGAGACTTTATGCAGAAAATTTGCCCCAGTAGATGAAAAGAAGAGGGGAAAAAAAGAAAACAGCAGAAAAAGAAAGAAAGACCAAAGATGATAGCTGGGTAGGGAAAAGAGAAGGAAAACTATTGCCGGGGAAAACTTAGTAACTGTGACTGTGGCAGATGCAGAACGAAGAAAGATTGTCAACGTTTGAAGGTTATTTCTTCCGCCGGGGTTAAGTTACAATGGGGAAAAACGAAACTTTTTCGTCTGCAGCGGTAACAACGCGCCAGGCTTTTTCAGAGCATCAAATGCTTCAGGATTTTAAACCTTTTTCTAACTGTCAGATTGTTAAGCGAAATCTAAAAAGAATTAGAACAAAACGTTCCTGCAAGATTGATGGTGGCTGTTAAAGTGATGCATCTGTCCTCATCCCAAATTTAGGCTACATTATGTCAAAATAAATGTCGCATTTTCGGCACCAAGCCTTAGAAGTTTTTTGATAGATAAATTTAGAATAATTTCGGGGACTTAATCTTTTGCCCGAATAATAATGAAGATTTAATTGTAAAATACACATAAATAACAAATTTTATTATCCTTAATTTACAAAATTTTGAATTTCATAAACCTAAATAAATAAATTTTGGCTTTTTAGAATTCATAATGTTTTATTAGTGAACCTTAATTATCTTATGAAAATTCAAATCAAGGAGTACATTACTTAGGATATGTATAAACTTTTGTTTTTTATTAGGACATTAATTATCTGCTCCATAAATTTTGTTATGAATCTCTTAATTCGTATGCCAAATGGCCAAAAAAAAGTCTTTTATTTTATCGATAAAAATATATTAGTAAGTCTTTATATTGTTTCAATTTCAAGGTAGATATAATAAATCAAATCAAATTATTTTTGGTCACCTTCGTCAATAACTAATATATCTTCCTAAATCTTGAGAATGTCTTCAGGTAATCACTTAAAAATTATAGTTAGAGGTAAAATTTAATTCTAAATACAAAATATATCAATATTTATATTCAAAAGATTGCTGAACCCATATTTAAGCTGCTACTATATTTAAGAAAGAAACTGGTAATTTCATTTGTTTTGGCAGGAAAAGATAAAAGATATGGATATTTTAGTAATTTTGAATAAAAAATGATTGAGTTTATAACAGAAAATTTTTATAAGAATGAGGTAAAATCATAGATATTGCAAGTTGTATTCCTAATGAAATCAACATTAATTATTTTTCTTATTCAAAATTAAACATTTAAAATGAAGTTAGATTTTTTTTAAATACATTATTTCTCATGCTATTTATCTTTCTTGGGAAAAGGCTTTGAAATCGTAAATTACTTTTTCTGAATCGGATTTTTCTTAAATTATTAATTTGTGAAAAAGTAAAAGTCGGTAAAAAATAAAAACATTTTCTCCTTTAATTGTGTCGAGCATTGTTTCCAAACTAAGCGATTGTTGTAACGCGAAAATAGCTCTTTCTTAAGACAGCAATTATTCGAATTCCTTTCATTCTTTCTAAGTTGCAGTTATTTCGTTAATCTTTGTAGGTGGCGCTGCTGTTCGCATAAGGGCATACGATACATTTTACAAATACCGAGAAGCTTTTTATTCCATTTGTATTAATTACTGAAGATTTCAAGCACTCATGCAGTCGAAATGGAAACAGCATTAATAATTCTTAAATGTTTTCGTAACTGAGTAAATTTTTACTTCATATTTAATGTATTTCAGCATAATACTTTGCCGAAAGCATATATCATACAAAGAAAATGAGTTGAATGAATTGAAAACGAAACTAAATAGAAGTGGAATGAAAAAGGAAACGGCTTTCTCATTAGTGTTTTTGAAACAGCGATATTTTAAGTACCTATTTTAAAAGTGTAAATGGTGACAATAGCCATAATGAGTATTTCCTTTTAAATTTTAATTTATTGAATACGTTCTTAAAAGGGCTTTCTGCTGTATAAGGCTTTAAATATAGCTATGAGGCTTTAACATGCTTCAATAATTAATTATTTTAACGATTATTTCGAATTGGTTCTTGAATAAGTTAATTGTGTGCGTCACGTTTTTTCCTCAGTTAAAACAGATAGTGTAATTTTGTATTAATTGTTTTGTAAAAGATACTATTTCTCTAGAGTCAAATTAGAGTGAATTCCTGTTATTTTTAATCTTCCAGTTTCCGTTTTTTAATTATTATAGAAGTTTATGATTTTTAGTTGTTTCAAATAATGATGTCATTTATTATTTTAAAATGTTAAATTTATCCTTTTTCTTTATTTAAACGAAACAGTTTAAAAACTCTCAATTGTATAATTACTTTTTAGTAATATTTTATAATTATTTAATAAAATGCCACTAGAGACAAACGTAAGTATCTTATAGTAGAAATAACTATTTTTAAAAAATAATATGTTGAGATAAAATTGTATTATAATAGAAGAAAACAATCAATTAATCTAATAATTAATATCTAGAAAAATAATGTATATGAAAATAAATATATTGAAAATGAATATTAAAATTTAAAACTCAAAATTTCTCACAATGAGAATAATAGAAAATTAAAATCATTCGTATATATTTTAGATCCAAAGATTGCAAAGATCCAAAGATTGCACAAAACAGCTGTTCTAAATGCCTAAAAATGAAAATAGTGATTAATACAAAAATTTATGACGCATAAAATATTAACCCATTAACTATATGTAATAAAAGAAATTTATAAAATAGCAGACTTTAAAATACCTTAAATTATTGAAGTAAAGGATTAGTAAAAATTTGAGAATCTTTAAAATTATTGCAGAAACATTTTAACAATTTAAATAGGATATAAAATAAGATATTTTCATTAAACTTAAATAATCCCAATCTAGAAAAATGGGAAGGTTTGGATTACTATTAAGTCGGTAGTTATTATTCGATGAGGAAAAGATAATAAATTATATCTGTATATCACGTTCAATATCTAAACTTCTTTTATTTATTAGTAACTCCTTAACTGGATCATTCTAAAACAATAGCTGAACAAATTTTGGTGATGTTTTAGATTCAATTTAATAATTTATTTTTGCATCAAATTAGCAAATTAGATTTAATTTACAAATATATCAGTTTTGGCATTCGACATACAGCACAAAGTGGGTAAACATTCGCATTGATAAAACGAAAAATTACTTGTGAGTGTGGTTGTAACTAATCCTGCCTATATATTGATTAAAGTTGGACTCAAATCTCAAGATTATCCAAGCAGTATCATAGAATTTTATCTTTTATCATCAGCAATAGAAAATTGAGTATCTACATTTCATCAGTAAGGTATGAAAATATTCTGTCTCCAAGTAATAACAAAAAAATTAAGATTTATTGTTAAAACATGTACTGTTACAATACAATTAAATACTGCAAAAGCTTATAACACTTATCTAACCTTATTATACATAGGTTATATAAGTCCTAGGTTATTTGCTTTCATAATAGTAATGATATTAATGCATATGCAAGATGAATAGATAGTGATTCCTAACTTGTTACCACACATTACATTGTTTCTGCAAAGTGCGTAACTTTACTGCAAAATCATACACATTTAATTCTTAGGGATTACCAATGAATATAATTTTGCAATAAACTAAGACTGATTTAGATAAATTCAATAAATATGAAAGTCTTTGATATTCAATTAATAAACAATCTATCAACTTCAGCATCTATTAATAGGAATATGCGTTATATTTAACAATGATAGAACACAAATATTTTTAAACTATTTTTTCTTACAATAATGTAAATAAATTCTGCACTTTTGTTTCATAATAATTTCTAACGATTTCAATGAGAAATTTGTATTTTCAATAATTACAATGTATTTTCTCATTACTCAAAAGTAATGTAAGCACCAATTTGAATTTAAACTAGTGTGATTACATTTTCCCACTTCGTTGGTTTTTATTACCGCTAAAGATATTAGAGTAATAGTATAAGTAACGTAATAAAATGTTGGCTGAATTAGAAAATCCGAACTAGGATAAAATCTGCTGTCTTTGTTGATAGTTAGTTTAAGTAATTAAACTCGCATTACACAGCAAATTATGATGAAAGCAAACATTCCCTCGCAGATTCCTGTCTGATTGATGCTTTCAGATTAATACAGCACAGCAAAAATGCCTCTTTTAACCTCTACTAATTGTTCTTGACACGGAGCTCTCATTAAGTGTGTAAAACAAAGCCAAATTTGGCGGAAAATGAGGGGGGGGCTTCACATTAAAATTTTCCCGGGATCTCAGGCTTCGTTTAACGCTACACTTCCAACCAACTTGTTTAACACGTCACCCTATATTAACCACCACCCCTTTTCCCCGACCACCCCTTTGTGTCCATCCATCAAGAGACGGTAGGAGACATTAAGCTTAACCAACCGACTAACTGCTCAAAATTAAATCTCGCACAAAAGTTTTGTTAGAATAAGGTCTTCAGGCGACGGAGATTATCCTGACACAGAGACAGGAGGACGTTCTGTACTCAGAAATGAATTTAAAAGGTCGAGGAGAACTTCGTACGAAAGTGGAAGAGTTGCATAAATTAATTTTCGAATCTCATCCACCAAGAGAGACACAGAGAGAGAGAGAGAGAGACGGGATATTGTTTTCCTCGCCAACATGGTTGGCATAAATTTTGAGCTAGAATGTCACCGGCTACCGAGATTAATATGGAGATAATAATTAATTGCACATCTCTGTGCTCGAGCTCATAGTGGCTCTAATTATATTTAATCCATCGCCTTTTTAAAGAAGTTCTCAATTAATTTTATTAACAGAGAATATATCCTTTATGCTTTCTTCGAATATTTGTAAAGGGATGAGTACAATTTAAATTAATACAATAGCATTTAAATTTCTTGATTATCATTATATTATTAAAGAGCAAGTTTTAGTAAAATTATTCAAGAGCAAGATTTAGTAAAAGTCTCTTATTTAAAGAAGAAATTTTTCATGTTAGATATGGATTTTATGGTAGTATTTCGAATTAAAAAAAAATCATTTAAATCGTACTTGCTGATTTAAACTATCCATAAAATGGATGTTATGATTTATTCATTGCTTGCATAAACTATCAAGTATTAATATTTAATGTGCTTTACACACTACATGAAATAAATTTATCTTTAATTAATAATTAATAAGTGTTTATTTTTTAATAGCTCTATCAAGAGAGACAAATCTCCAATAATACATAAAATAACCATCCCACTAAGATATTGGCTAAAATTTTCTTTCCAATTGCTCACTGAAGAGCTAATCCCACTGACAAAGTTACATGTTTTTGATGGGTGATCAAAATTGTATATTTAACATTACTGGTGAAAACGATTATTTGTTTAACTCACAGACCAATTAGAAGTAAAATAAAGTGACGTACACATGATCTCAACTGTAACGAAAGAAACGTTTTGAATTTTTTTGATTGAAATTATTGTTTCAAATTTTTTTCTTTTAAAAAAAAACAATTTAAATTGTTTTAATTTTTAGAATATGTAACTTTAAAGCATATGGAATACTACATTCACTGTTAATGCTTCTGTAAAAAAATTTAAATTTGTTTTTTAAAATTTGATTGCATTATTGGATGCAAAAGAAAATTTTCTTTCGTAAAACATTTAATTACAATAATTTCTCAAGGAGCCCTTTTCTTTTTAATTTAATCAATTTATTTCATTATAATTTGTACATTATCGTTTCTTTAAATGTTAAACAAAAGTCTATTGTGACATTTTAAACTTAGATGTTAATTTTTAGAGTCTATTTTTAAATGTGCAACATTTACTCTTTTTATTTAAATTTAAACCCACACTCACTGGATGAGATAAGGAAATTCAATTATTCTTTATTTACAGGAATCGATACTAATACCAACAAAATTATTTCAATGTCATTGAAAATAGGAAATGGAATAACCAATTATATAAAGCGTCAATTGTTGAATAAATTTTTATTTATTTTCAATTTAGAAATTTAATTTCAGCTGTTTAAGATTTATAATTTGAAAAATTAATGTGATATTTATTTTTTAGAAATGACTAAATTTCAATCTTTAAAACTTTTAGTTTTATTTTCAAATTTAAAATATTATTAAATAAAATAACTGTTGATACCGAAATGTGAATATTTTGTTCACTATATAACAACCTTTTAATGCTTCTTTATTTTACATTAATTTCTCATTTGAGTTAAGAAGCTTTAATTAAGAGCAAAATAACGCAAACAGAAAAAGCTTTTCAATTTGGTGAATATCATATTTTTTCATATAGAAAACAAATAGAAAAGTTCATGAATATATAATGGACTTATCACCTAGTTTGTATTTTGCTATACTAAAATTTTTATTTTAAAGCCGTTAATCTCATATCCAAACAAAAATAGAAGTGAGAAATTAGATCATTCGAAGACTTAAAGACATTTTTCTGTTAAATTACCGCATGAAAAATTTTCCCTCTGAGAAATTATTGTTCAAAATTCTTAGTTCAATTAATGTTATCTTGTGATTTAACTGAGATTTGATTTTAGAGTTGTGTGGTTACCTATTTATGTGATTTCTAATCCCATGTATTTGTTTTCATATGAAATCTTAAAACTATTGAGAAGATTATTAAGAATTAAAAGAAAGAATGTAAATATTGCCAAATGATTGTGACCAAACTATGTCACTATATCAAAACAATGTATAATCCTACTATTTAAATTCTTGCAAATATTCTTAAAGTGTTTTTGTTGTTTGAGTGATATTTTGTCTTCATAGTAAAGAAAAGTAAGTTTTGAATTAATTTTCACAAGTTATATCAATATCAAATTTTTTTTTCTCAATCAAATTTTTTTAGATTATTCCAATCTTGAACAATTATAAGAAGCTTGGGCATTTTGAAGTAAAACACCTTTCATTATTCATCAAAAAGAATTACTGTCGGAATTGAATTACTACTACTGTGAATATGCAATAAAGAATTTAGAATCTAAAAATTTCTAAGAAAATATTTAAATTTAAAATGTATATTACATACATTTTATGTAAAAATGTGATTTATTACTCCACATCATTGAAATTAATTTAAAATTTTAAAACAAGATTTTAGTATTTATTATTTAAAAATGCACGTGAAACATTTAAATATCTTTCATACAATCAGTATTTATAAATATTACTTTATTAAATGTTTTATTTAGAATTGTATCATTCATCTTAAATATAATCTTCTAGTCTTAGAAATAATCTTTTAAAATGCTGTAAATGTGTAGAACAGAAAATATAATGACATAAATGTTCAGATATATTCAAAGAATCCATTAACTACTATTGGTTCTAGATACTTTTTTTAATCTAGCTTTTCCTAAATAATTTTTATTTAGTTATGGAGTAAGCGATTTAGAGACAAATGTTAATTTTAAATATATTCTTATTAGTTAGATTTCCCGCACTTTATTACAACGATTAAAGTAGTTTATAGTTTATTAGCCCCTTTTTCATATTTTTAAAATAAACATTTTCAAAATACATCTCTGTAAACAAATCAAAACAATTTTTTTATCTTTTTATTTAAAGTATTATGCCAAACATAAATGTCTTTATACGAAAAATTTTTCTTATAAATTTTTTTATTTTATCATGTAATTTTTGTATAGAGAAAATTGCTGAAAAACCGAATAAAGGATGTTAATTTTTCAATGCTGAAAAAGTTTAAAATATATACCTATAGAAAATAATGAACTCACAATATTTTTAAATATACTAATGATTTAAAGAAATATCATAGAACTTATATAAATATATTTCATTATTGAGTTAAATTAAGTTTAATAAATTAAAAATTTAATAAACCGGTATTAATAAGTTTGAAATTCATGTGGACAATTTTTTCATTAAATATATCCCACACCTAAATACATACACATTTTTTTTATATATTTTAGTAAAAAATTATATGCATATTTAATAAAAATTTTTTATTTCTTATGTCTATTTTTTTAGTTTTTATTCATGAATTTTGAATTAAATTTAAATCACGAAATTTAATAAAATTTGAATAATATATTGAAAAATAAACAATCAATTTTTGTCCCATTAGTATTCCTAAAGTCACGAATTACAAAAACCAAATTACATTCGAAACTTTCACTAAAATCTATATTGAAATTAACTTTGGGTACATTATAAGTGTCAAATGCCCTCGAAAAACAAGCAAGTTGAAAGCATGGTACTGTCAAAAGAGTAGATGGGATGACGTAGGGTGGACCACTGCTCGCGAGCTCTTTGCGACACGAGGTGTCAGGAATGCACCCGTTGCCCATGCACTTAATTGAAATTGGCAAGATGAAAGAAGTTGATAAGTGGATTTCCAACAAATCCACAATGCACACAAGTGACAACATGTCCCCTGAAATGATAAAATAAATTTCCTTTATGAGGCTTCAAACTTTGCCCGAACTGACATTTCTTCTGGTTCTGTCTTTGTTTGGAGTACTTAGCTAATTTCTGAAACTCATTGTTACAAAGACATTTTAAGAACAAGACTCAGAAATTCGTGACATGCGGAAATTGCAAATTATAGTACAAGAACTCATAATGTAAAAAATATAATTATAGTTTTAGAGTAAGAAACATGAAAACAGATTTTTATGAAAAAGTGGTATAATCTAATTTCATGTTTTATAAGATGCCACTGAATTTATCTCGTTGGATGTTCTGTGTAAAATAATCCCAAATAACAATTATCCAATCAAGTGAATTATAATATCTAACTGAAAATAAAAACTTAATTTTCATTTTTGATCTTTACAAATATTGTTAACTGTTTTGGTTATTTTAAATCATTACTACCTTTTGCAAGCATACGTGTTTTCAGTGTGTACGTTTTGCAAAAATAAAAAAATAAAGTTTTGAAATAATTTTAAATAAATAACGTAGTATTTTTGATAATCAAAAATAATTATTTGATTTTGTTTATAAGTATTTCTAAGATTAATATGATTGTGTGTGTGTGAGAAAAATAGTATTGAAAATATTTAATTTTATGTAAATATTTAAAATTTAAAACTAAATAAAATACTTCATACCAATTGTAAATTTCAAGTTATTTTATCAATTGCAATTTGTTCCTCAAAAATAAAATTGTCTAACAGAAAATGAACTGGATATAAAAACAAATTTAATATTCTTTTATGCTTATAAATTAAAAGCATTTTTTTTGGCTGTATAAGAATATGTATAAGAATCTGCTAAAACTTCTACTCATCGAAAGAAAACTTCATTAATTTGCACAGCATTTTGTTGCCATTTGAAACTCGAAAATAAGATTTTTTTTTTTTTAAAAAGTGTTATAGTCATCAAATAAAGAACTGTAATGTTATTATTTTTAAAGTCATATAAATTTTCTTCAATAATATTTTTCACGCATTGAAAATTGTTCAGCAATTAAAAATGAAATTAAAATTCTTTAATGGTAACTGTACAAAGATCTGCGATTTCAACGAAACTTCAAATATGATAAGAGAATATATTTTTGTTTAAATTAAATTAATTTTAAAATAGATTATATTTTTCAAATTCATGAAGTATGCATTACCGAAATAATATGAATGTCGGATAACAATGGCTATATTCTCTCATTGGTGTAAGAATTGATTGAAAAGAATGATAGACAGATATTTCGAAATTTTTATGGTAATTCTATATCAAGATTCCACAAAAGTTAGAAGAAAATATTAAAAAAATTGAAAATTTTATAAAAGTAGAAAATATTACGATAAAACCACTTAAAATTTATTGATAACGTTTATTTAATCAAACATTTACATTAAGTTTTAGCCATTTTTAAAATATAAATACATCATGTGATTTGGATTCACTTAGAAAGTTACCCTCTCTTGTGGTACTGTTACATATTTCTTCATATTTCTTATCATATTATATAACTATATATTTATATGAGTTTTTTTTAACTATATTAGGTTTTATGATGAATAAATTTATGAAAAGTTCCTTTATTAATCGCATTTGTTGCGAATGAAATTCGTCTCATTTTTATCTTTAACAAAAATCTGTGGAACATTTTCGAAACAAAGAAATTTTGCCACAATTTCTTGACATTTATGATTTCTTTATTCATTTAAAGATTGGCGATGTAAATATATTAATTAATTGAAGACAACATTATATTGAAAATGACATTTATTCAGCTTGATGTTAGCATAAGTTTGACGCCAATTATTCCAAAAAAAAAATTTATCAAGAATTTTGTTTGTATATTTTTCTTCGAAAGTATTACATTTTAAATTTATTTTGGGCATTTTAAGACCTATGTTTCAAACATATAAGAAACAGAGATTCCTCAATATTTTATTATCTTAAGGTAAATGGTTTGATAGAAATAGAACAAAGTAATTACTCCAATATTGGTACCACACAAATTTCTTACAATTTAAGATCATCATAAAAAATTCTAATTGTAATAATTGAGTGTGTGTGTGGTTCATAATTTTTTTCCTTCAAAAAATTATTTTTATTCATAATATTTTACTGACAATTGTTTTGAATTTATTCAAGTGGATTTATTTTATATCTGATAATTCGATTGTTCAAAAGTTACAATTTTTCATCTAAGATGTCGTACTTCATTATGGGAATATCGGATAATAATAATAAATTATCAACTAGAAACTTCATTCAGCAATATAAGTATACCAAAACATACATATTAGCATAATTCAACAGTAATTGTGTATTCCTTTACACAAAAATAAATGCAACAGAAAATTATTCCATTTCAAAATTACGCCATATTTTTATTTCACAAGACACATAAATTTATCTTTAAATTACTAAATTATACAATAGTTAATATTTTTTTATGTTTCATTTCCAGTTTTACAAGTAACAAGGCAAGTATTCATGTCGATTAATACCAGTAGACTAAGCACACAAAATATATTCTTTGCCGAATACATCGCATACATATCCCAAACCTGCCATTATAGAAAACATTTCAATCCATACAATGTAATGATTGGCATCGAATAATTCTTTCGTTTATTTTTGCATCGCCGTTCCACAAGTATCCACCGCGGTGGAATGGTGCTTTATCACCTCCATTTATCTCACGAAACGATCGGAGATCTCGTTGGAAGCGTGTTAGGAAATCACGTTTCACGAGTGCTGGTGAATTAACATTAATCCGCTGATAAGGAAAAATAAAGTCAGAGACCATCGCTACAAAGAAATAAAAAAGAAAAATGGGCAGAATTGAAAGTAGGCGTGTCTGAAGATATTTCACACCTGTACGCCGTTTTATGTTAATGAGAAGTTTCGAGCCAACCGCTGATCACATGGTGATAGGTTTTCCAACCACAGGCATCGCGTCTGTAATTACAGGCAGAGCCTCTTTCTTTTTTGTTATTACTTTTTTATTTTATTTTGTTCGGGGTCACGGTCGACTTCAACAAGCGCTTAGGACCGAAAGTGATTGTGCTACGCGTTTTGGCAACACCTACTCGTCCAGTCTACGCGGGTAGACTTGTTAAGAAGATTGGAAGGTTAAAGTGTTATATTTATTTTCGCTTATAAGATTCCATTTTTTTTATTTTTATTTTTTTTTTTTTGCTTCTTTTAGTTTTTGTTTCGTTATTGTGTCTGGGGCAAGTTCTTTCCAGTCAGTTTCTCGTCTTCAGATAACAAGCAACTCCTTGTATTCCTTTTGCTTAGCTGTTGCAAAGAATATAGCTACCCAATTTTTACCATCTTGAACATTGGATAATAAAAATCTAATTACTATACAAACTTGAAAAAAGAAGATCTCCTGTTAACACTTTGGAAAAAAATATGAACATTGTAATTAGCTATAACGCACAAGCAATATATATGAAATAAATTAATTTTTAAGC
>JAPDSC010005329.1:0-11682 GCA_026290005.1 Latrodectus geometricus
AAAAAAAATAAGCACGTTATATGCTGGGAATATTTTACAGAAAGAGTAATGTATATTAGATATATATATATTTTTAATGTTAAGTTTAACAGGTATATTGTTAATTAAAAATATAGAAACATTTCTTTTTTACTTGAGAAATCTCTCAAAAATTCCGAATTGACGAACTTATATTTAAATAAAAATGTATCTCACAAAATCACATTCAAATGATTTAATTTTATGATCATGTGAAAAAAAAACGATATTACAAATAATATTTTTTCTAATTTAGTATTATTTATTTTATTTAAAAAATGTCTTAAATATCTGCGAACTTCTATGTTTTTCTTATTTGAAATTTTATGTTTTCAAAACCGTTCAAATTATATATGTATGGAAATAATTTTGGTGTGTAAAACTATTAATCTGTTGAGCACATACAAATTTATTTAATAACTACTAGCTGAATATAATAATGTCAAAAAACCAACTTTAGAGTAAGCAATTTGATAGTTTATTGCTAAAACTTCTACATTTTTATTAAATAAAAATGTATTCCTTTAATTATAGAATATAAATTACATTTCATTTGAAAATGATATTTGGAAAAAATCAAAATGAGTATTAAGATAGTAATGTGAATCTCGTTGGACGATCTCTTAAATCCGAAAAAATCTCAACTATTAATAAAACATTTATTGTTTCTACCTCATGCGTTAAGATTTTTCATATAATGTAACATAATTTTCAAGTTGAAACTTAATTTATTATTTACGCAATTATTCCAAAATCGAGAAATAAAAAGAATAAACTATATACATGCAGATAAAAATTCTACACGTGAATTTGAATATTTTATTACTAGATTCATGAGATTTGCTTTGAAATAATCAATTCTATTTAGAATACTACGCATTTTTTTCCATCTCTTCGCATTAATCTTTAAATGGATCCACGGGGATCCCATTCTTGATCAGAGAGAGATGCGTTGCCATGGTAACTGATAAATATTAGCACAAGGATTTCTGGAGTGGAACATTTTGTATATCATACAAAAAAGCGCCGCGCTTAAGTCTGTGTTTCGCGACTCAGAAATTGAAGGACTTATTTTTACATCTTTTCTTCTTTTAGATGCATCCGGATATCCAAATTATTTTTATCTCAAGTTTAATCTCATTATATCTAATAATAACAGCTGATAACATGATTTTTGTATTATTGATTTATCTTAAAATTATTTCTGCTGTTGCTTTAAAGTTGATGAAAAAAATTACTTGATTTTAATTGATAAATTTTTCGTTTCTAGTTGGAAAATTAATATATATAATGTCTATATGACAGCATGTTTATTAAAAATAACAAGTATCAAAGAAATACCTGAATTCTATTTTGGAATATTTATTCTTCAATTAAATTAAAAACTGCAGATACTGATAACATCTTGGGTAATTTTTGCTTTCTTTTTAATTCATTGTTTATTTATCGCGGTACATAAGAATTTAGTTAATAGGTTTTAAGGAAAAATACTTTAAAAGACTCATGTTTAAGGTGTACAGATTCTAACTACGTCAAAAAAATTTTAAATAAAATTTGAACCAGTGAAAATTGTCTTTTGAAAGTTAACTTAAAAATATTTTTTCTTATAATAAAAAATAGAGAGCCCAATTAATTCTCGTACTGTTTATTTGAATATTTATTTTTCTTTGGATTGATGTTTGTATGTTAAAAATTTTCGTTCCAGTAAAAACTTGATTTGTGTAAAGTGACCAGTAACATTTTACTGCTGCGTATGGAACAAATTGTAGTGGTGTCTTTTCTGAATCAGATTAGATTAAAATGTTTGTAAAAATATAGAGTCATCATGAGTTTATCAATTATTTGGTATTAATTTCTCTTTCATACTAATCAAGTTTTGTGGAAATGAGAGCATCGTATTAAGTAAACTGTTTCCCCTACTTTCGTTTGGAACTTAATAATTCTTTTCAGTTGAGCGTTATGTTGTTTCATGCATTTTATTTACATTATCAAAGGAAGGAACCGTTTTTTGTCATTCAGTATGTACATTATGCATTTTAACTGATATAAAATAGAAAAGCCACGAGATTTTTTGCATCTTAATTGTTTTGGGTAATAAGCCCTAAAATTTTTCAATTAATCTAATTAATGTATGGTGAACGACTAATACTGGAAGTCTCGGATTGGAGATCCTGGAATTCGATACTGGCAAGGGCCCATCCTGAGCTGTCAAGCCACTGAAGAACGACTAGTATGTTTTCTATTTACGAACCTTTAGTTCAGTGTTAAAAAAATTAATATTTTTAGTTCTGGGAAAAGAAACATTAAGCTTAATTGCGCTTATTTAATTTCACTACCCTGATATTCTATCTGTACATCAGGTCAATACTTAGAAACATATTATTTTTTCTAATTAGAATTCTGTTATTACAATACTGGAATATAAATATTTTACAATCATAAGAGTCACGAAAATTGACTGGAAATAAAAACAATGAAATGTTTAAAATACTTTTCCAATTCATCAGAATTCTTTTTTGATCCTTTAGAATTTTAACTCAAATGATTGTAATGATAAGATTTTCCTTACTTTCGCCGTAAAAATATTGGATTATTGCAATTTCCTTTCACTAAATATTTTTCGATTGAGTTGAGATAGATTGATTCTACACTTTGTAACTTAGTGATAAATCGGAGTTCTTGTGATTAAAAATGTATTAGAATGCTTGGGATAAAAATTTCAAGGTTAATCTAAGAAGTTTCTTTGCCCAAGGCAGCTCTTGAGCACTTAAATTTACCACCTAGGTATTCTATCAGCATTCTGTATTTTACTCCGGACCCACCAATCAGGCCGGGCGTCATTCTCGTTAACGGAAGGTAATGAGTTCGAATCCCGGCTTAGCCTTTGATCCGTTGTATTCATTAATGGCGATTGGGGCATGTAAAATATGTCGTGATCGCTGTATCCTCCATGATGCCGATTCAAATTTATACCTCTGGAGGTGTTTGGAGCCAGGCCATGAGTCGTCTCTGGCTTTAATTTTTAATTTGGAAGACTCGGATGGTGCTGCCATCTATGAGCCAAAGTTGTACTTCCACCTTCGTATGCGGGTGCTCTGTTCAAAAAGGGAAGACGCTCTTTTTAACTTCGTTCGCATAGTTCCTGAGTGGTTGGCTTGGCTTAAGTAACAACTCTTAGGAGGCCCGCCAATGATAAAAAAACAGCAAATATCTGTTTCACTTGAGATCAGCAAAATTTGTGTCTCTTTGAAGTACATTTTTATCAATGAAAAAATTAATATTGAGTGTGTATATATATATATATATATAATTATTTAATATAATTACCTCATTTACTTCAATTTCAATGAAGT
Source organism: Latrodectus geometricus (assembly GCA_026290005.1). Taxonomy (NCBI): domain Eukaryota; kingdom Metazoa; phylum Arthropoda; class Arachnida; order Araneae; family Theridiidae; genus Latrodectus; species Latrodectus geometricus. Next base: position 3,372 of record JAPDSC010005329.1, read on the forward strand.
TAGGCTTACGCTCTGTATTTAAAATTTCTTTGATTTTATATGTGAACTCCGATAATATTGCAGCAGCATACTCCTCATGAAAATTTGAAATGAAAAAAATTTGGTAAAAATACCATCATAAACACGAAACTAAAATTGAAATTACCCATCTGTATTAGCCTGCTGGTTAACAAAATCTATGTAGTGGATTCGATACATGGTTCAGCGAAAGACAGTCGTGCGTGTTGAGGAGAACTATTCTTATAAAAATCGCAGCAATACCTAATGATGTTTTGTTAGCGTAAAGTGATACGTGCACTGATGATGCTCAGTGGTTTCGATACGGTTTTAAAATCTTTGCTGAAGACTGTTCTGCGATTTTAATTTAAAAATTATCAACATTTTGATTTGAATCTCATTTACAATATTATCACATATTCTTTTTGTCGGAAATTCTATGCTGAACTTCAATAATTGTTTTATTTCCATGTATGGTATATTTCTATGATAAACTTTTGTATTTATTGCGATTATTTCTATTCATACAAAATTCTATCAATAATGTCATTAAGTTGTGGTTATTTTATTTTGTAGTTGTATAAAAGTGGGATATTTTGAATATTAACAATTTCTAAATACTTTGACGAAATATATAATTTTTTCACAAATCGATTCCACAGAAGAGAAAAAAAAATAATAGAACAATTTTACTTATAAATATCGTAAAGATTACGGCAAGTTTTTGACTCATTTGAATTCGCTCTCTAAATATCGCAGAGCTCTCGTCAAAGGAACCCCTTTCGCAGAACTCTTGTGAAATATTTTAGAACTCTGCGGAAATTCTTTGAGGCGGAGCATTAAAGGCGGTTCATAAATTTCTATAATAGCTTCCTGAAAGGAAGAGAATTCGATTGCAGAAGAAGAGAAGAGCTAATGATATGCTAACAAAACCTTAAGATAGGACCTTTGCTAGCAATCGCATAAATCTGAATATCTTTAGCTCTGAGTATCCCACCTCTGAGAGCAATAATGTACAAGAAGCCCCTTTCAAAATTTCTGTTGGCATTTTGATATACATTACAAAAAGTTGGAATACATTTTCAATGTACCTTCATGAGTTTTGATGCATGGAAGTTACATTAACATACTTGTATATGCAGCTAGACTAGGTAATAGTTATTACTGAATTATTACTACGCATATATATATGTATATATTGTATTCATAATTTTTATTTAAGTGTAACTATATGCAATAATTTATGACTTATCAAATAAGAGAGAAAACATTATCCCGAATTCTTTAGATGTTATTTAAAAAATTTGAGTGTGACATTTTGAAATACGGTTATTTATGTGCTCCACAAAATCAATGAAAATACAATTATTTGTAATAGTTACTATGAAACATTTCAAATGGGAACGCATTTTTTTTTTTGAATTTGAACATAGAATGAGTAAAAAACAATGAAGGCAGAAAAACTGTGATTGGTTGGTTAGGGCACCGTTCTCGTTACTAGAAGGTAATGAGTTGAAATCTGGAGATAGCTGAAGATCCGTTATGTTCACTAATCGTGACTAGGGCTCGCAAAATATGTCATGGTCACAATGTCCTCCATATACTCTCATTCTAAATCAATATCTCTAGGGATGTTAGGAGCCAGGATTTGGGACTTCTTTTCTCTAAATTGAAAGACTCAGATGGTGCTGCCATCTTTAAGCTTAATTCGTACTTCCACCTTTATATGGGGGTGTTCTATTCAAAAACTTAAGACTTTCTTTCTGATTTAATTCGCCCAGGCTCTGATAGGACAATGTCATTAGTAACAATAACAACAAAAAACAGAACGATTCCCTCTTTTTCGAATCTTTTAAACGCGATAACAAATTGCAGAGGGTGAATAGTACAGTCAAAAAGAAATGTTTTGGATAACATATTTGATGGAACCTTTCAAGTCCTTGGAGGGATTCACGCAACGCCGGAAAGTTAATTCAATTACTAAATTTTGTACTAAAAATGCTTAACCAAAGATCTCCTTTGTGGAAGAATGCTGTCTTACATCCACACTATGTCACATAGATTTCTTTATTGCAAATTGGAAATCACGCAATTGTTCACTATTTCTGTATAGTGAGCTTCGTTACTGTAAGCGTTTGCAGATGTCCTGAGGCAGTAACCATAGTAAACAAGTAAGAGCTGATAATGAACTTGTTTGTTTTGCCATGATGAACAAATCGGATGTTGATCAATGTCATTCCTATTTTTGAATTTACTTATCACAGTTTCATTGTTGATTGGATTCAACTTTAAGAAAATCAGTAATGCCAATATCTTAAAATGAATATTTCTTCTAAATAAGTTTATTGATTAATATTCATAATAAAGTAAGTAAAATACACTCTTTAATAAATATAGTTTTGAATTTTGATATCATTTTTAAAAAAATTAATATATTTGTTCTTCATTATTGAATACTTCTCGTTTCGTAAGCACACTATTTACAAATATAGATACTTATATAGATAGATACGATATGCTTCATATTAACCATGAAGTGGTTGTTCGATTCCTTACACTTAAGATCATGACTAAATCAACTTTTATCCTTTGTAAAAGTTTTCAAAATCATGAAATCTTCTTTTTTTTAATTTATGTTGAGATTTCAAATCTTTGCGATATTGCTTCCCGAATGGAGTGGAATTTTTATCTTTTTCTATTTGTGTCTTTCACCAATTCCAGATTTCTTGACTGTGTCTCCGACTCACCAACTTTCATTGTGTCATTTCATGTTCTCTTGAAATCCGTTAGAAATTCTCTTCAAAATAGCTTATCTTGACAAGCTCCTGATATAAGAACGTTTTCCAGTGACTTTACGCATTCTTTATTGTCATAACTTATAGCTCTTTATCAAAACAAGAAACACGTCTCAAGGTTTTGAAATCATTTGCCATTGAACAGATTGATAGAATTGTATTATGTCTTAGATCCATGAACCATTTGACGTCGATACCAGCCACTGAATCAAGATCCATTGCTAAACTATGGTTGGACATTCTCTCTAACGTCGATTTGGAAACTTCCAAACCGTTTGACAAAAACCGTTAGTTCGAAGAAAAAGGACGAGGATCAAATTCAATTTGAGAGTGAACTCATTAGATTCAAAGTTGTTCATTCGATTCAAAATGATTCACTTCATTTTATTCTAAATTGTTCGAGTAAATGTATTTGGAAGGCATTGGTTGTGTTACGTGACAGAGATAGCCATGGTTCCAAAAGATTTTGACACAAGTGATTTAACCGTAGCTTAATACCTTTGGAAACATTGCATCAATTTGCCTGATGACTCATTCGATTTAAATTCAAAAGATTTTGAAGTCGTAAAACATTGATTGTTCTAAGTACGTGAAAAATATGACATCGAGTGGACCTCTGTGACTCGAACTCTTTGAGAATCATAATTAAAAATATTGTTGGATTTCTTTTTTTTTACGCGGTCCAAACAGGTCCAACCTTCCCGGAGGCACCCCATGAACAGTGCATTTTGGTGGACTGTAGACTTTTTGTTTTCTCATAGACACGACAACAACATTAAATTGGAAATGGCAATTTAAATTATTTTATTTTATATTTGTTATTCATAAATAAATATCTCTGATCAGACTTAAAAATTTCTATAAATTATAGAATCCGACTTATTTTTATGATTATAATATTTCCAAAAAACAGGATTTTGAAAGAGATGACAAGCTTCCAGTGAACTTTGGTGTGAAAGTATTAATAGATGAAATAACTACATTCTGTATAATATCATTATGTACGTGCAATATCGACCCGTAGCATACTATATATAATCACAGGTATTATTTTTCTTTCCAATTCATACGAAACTATATTTGCTTCCAACATATCCCATATCTCATGATTGAAAATAAAGTTGTAATTTGTCTTAAATTTTTTCCTCACCTTGTTTCGTGCACGACCGAAGCGTCATCTGGTTAGGATTATTCACTCTACGCATCCATCAAGATCAAAGGGAAAACGTAGCATGCAAAATATTTTCCCCAGCTGATTCTCTTCTATCTCTCCAGGATCTGCCATGAGAAATTGGGGAATAAATGCGTCTGTGAAAGGTAAATAAAAGGAAAAAATGTTCACCCTAACCGTGGCTCTTTCAACAAAAGCATTTTCTCATAGCTTGAAATAAAGTGCTGCCAGCTCTTTTTCCGTAAATAAATTTTTCAAATTTCTGCATCGAATATGTATTCTAAGCTAACCACATTTAATTCCAGTTTGCAAAAATTTTAGTAATGTGGGAAAATCATTGCAATGTTCTAATTATCAAGGTGATTTAATCCAGCCATTGTATTACAATGAGCTGATCTCGATCTGAATCACTAAGATACTGATTTCAGTGTAATGAAAAACTATTTTTCATACATTATAATCGCTGAATTTCCATGAATTTCTATCCATTAAAATTTCACTAATACATAATATATTCAATTAAACTAGACTAAATGGTAGATTTTCTTCTGATTGCTTTCAGCTTAAATAAAAGGTAACAAGAGGATAACAATAAGTAAAATAAAATTAGAAATACAGTTAACGATTTCAACAATGTTTTGGGAAATTATTTATTTCATTGAATCTTCACGGGTTTCAGTTCATAGTCGATTATGATTAAATTGGACATATAGTGGAATCCGTAAATGAATCCGGTAAATATATCAATATAAATTCCGTAAATGAATCATCCCCAGAATCCGGGCCGCCTGGTGGTCGTTCTTGTTACCGAAAGGTAGTGAGTTCAAATCTTGGCTGAGCCGTTGTGTTCACTGATGGCGGCTCATTAAATATGTCGGGCTGCAATGACCTCCATGTTGTTCTTATTCCAAATGAATACCTCTGGAGTGGGGTGGAGCCAGGCTATGGCTTTAATCTCAAAATTGGAAGACCCACATGGGGTGAGTCGAAGTCTCTTCACATGGGTCATAAGGTGATCTTTTCGACTTCATTCACCCGATCCGCGACGGGCAGAACCGAAGTGTCATAAGTAACAACAATATAGTGGAATCCGAATGGCATTGGATTTCTATTGAACATAATCAGTTTTTATAGAAGTTTAATGTGAAAATATATTTTAATTGGTGCCATAAAAACTATATTTCTCATTTTTTCTTTAATGAATTGTTTGATTTCAAATAAATACCTTATTTACAAAAAATATAAAATTTAGTATGTGAGAGAAAAATTGAGATTTTGCCGAGTCCCTCCGCATGAGACATAGTAAAATCCATTAAATCAAGTAAATTATTTATTTTATATGATGTTATATACTGTGGATTAATAATGTTAAGCAGATATCTTCTCAGAGGAGAACTGGTATAAATAAAGGGTCTCTTTCTTAATAATTAGATAAATAAGTAAACTGCATCACCCAATGAAGTATCCCATTATGCAAAAGTTACACCCGAATATTGTCACGTGAACAAATACATCTTAGAACGCCTGCAATGGAGACTCACGTCAGTTCGAGTTACTGGTTTAATTTTCCAGCCGTAATCCTAGATTCAAATATAAGAAAATAGAGGGATTACTTCTAGCTCTTATCATCAAATACCCCTGCCAAGTATCCACCAACTAGCAGAAAAGATATTACTCTGGTCTTTAGTGTTTGTCAGTTCGTGGATTCTGTTCAAGTTTGGATTCTTGTTCGGAATTCCGTGTAAATTATAAATCTTAACAGAATTAGATCTCGTTTCCTTAGAATAAGCATATAATCGTTAAGTTACCAAAACACGCTATCATTAATATCTGCTTAATGGTTTCATTAAAATTCTATATTTAATAAAATTTATATTTGTGATACTATATAAAATTTCATTGTTAATCTTATAATATATTTTTACAAATATTCCTGGGCCAATTGTGAGTACGAATCCCGCTTTAGCCGAAGATCCATTATGTTCACTTATGGTGATTAGAACATATGTCCTCCATGCATCCATTTCAAATGAATACCTCTGGGGGTTCTCTGGCTTCATTCTCTAAATTGATAGACCCGGATAATGCCACCATCTATGAGCCGTACTTCCACCATCGTAAGGGGTTGCTCTGTTCGCTCTTTCTGACTTCATTCGCCCATTCAATGACAGGCGACTTCGCCAACTTTCATATTTAACAACAACTACTAAACATTCCAAGAATACAATGATCTGTCATTTGTCAATCTGATTTATTCGGTTTGTTGCAAAAGTTATAGAAAAAATCAAATTTGTTTGTGTTACACATTTATTTTAGGTAAATTATGTAGTATTACATTTTATCTTCGGCAGAGCACGTTTTCTTTTAATATCAATTTATTTTACAGAAATTTTTATTATGATACTTAAAGCATTATGAATATCTCAACAGCCTTTGTTTATTTTAAGGTCTTTGTGTTCTGAAACATATTTTATTATATTGATGTCCTCATTCATGCTTCAAAGGTGGAAACCTGGAAAAGTCTAGCAGCCCTGCACACAAGAAACATCCTTCAGCAACTGACGGGCGTTTGTTGACTTTTAGAATAAAGCCACGATCTTCTAGCTTCCATTTTAAATGTCATTTACTTGATTTTTATTTGTATGAGGAATTTTAAATTCTCATAATGCAAAAATAACGTATATGAAATCGTTAATATTTATTCTTTATTAAAATTTCGAGCCAGCCATTCCTTTATTTTATAGGCTTCAAAATCGTGGGTTCGCTTCCAGACTCGAGCGACGATAAGTTCACATTCAGCCATAAATCAATCTGTTGTTGTCTTCTTATATAGAAATAAAGTAAACTAAACTAACTGTTTCAGCTTAAAGATAATTTCAGCTTTAAACTCAAGAAATTTATTTGGGGTTTCCTTGCAACTGCGCGACAGTGACCTTCGAAGCCAGGGTTATTTTATTAATAAAAAGTCTTTTTTCTCGCCAAACTGTTTCGCCTCTCTCGCCACTATCTGTCCCAGATAATCCTATCTTCTCCAGCATTTAATAAAAGAGGGTTTTCAGAAACCCCCGTCCTTTACAGAGCCACGGCAGCACTACTAATAAACATTTGAGGTCCACTTTCTCGTAAATTGATCCCGTTCTCTATTACCCAAAGAAGGGGGATGGTTTTCATCATATGACCGTTCTGACGTCAGAAGGGAGTCCAAAAATAGCCTCTCATCCAGTATGATTGAGAATTTTCTTTCTGGAGAGAAATATTTTTTTTCTTATAACATCTTTATGGGTGATTAACGACTTCCGAAATAGATGTCGAATTTTAATATGTTCCTAGATTTTCCCGAAACCAGGGATCAGCTCTTCATTGACATACCAGATCCGGTCCAAATTGGATTTCGGTAGATTTTCTCGGTCATTTTGCCATTTTAGAGTGATAAATTTTATAACTGCATTATTTTTTTTTTGATGATTTGCTTGTATTAAGTTTCTTTATTTAATAAGTTGAATGTGTAAAGAAAATCCAAAATTATTTAGGGATATGATGAAGTTTTAATTAAAATAACTTACACTAGAAAATAATTTTTTTTTACATTTTCTCTACAATATATGTGTGCTATTGATTTGTCCATTCATTTAAATTTTTAGTTTTATATGTGTTTAATGTTAAATTAGATATGTTAATGTTAAGTTAAATTTGTTTTTATATGAGGCTGGCCAATGGCTAAGTAGTAATCGTTCCTGACACCAGGGCTATTGATTCCGGGTTCGAATCCTGATTTGGGCATGGACGTTTTCTTTCTCACCTCCTCTTTGTATTTTTGTCCTTTCTTCTGAGATGATGGAGGAATGTGGCCTACCCTATAAACGGGTTTGTGGTGGTTTGACATGGGCAATGCTACTCGCCTTCCTGAATTGGTTAACAGGTGCCCACCAGGTTATTTTAAATGAATAGTAGTTTCCGGTTTTGTTCTGGATGACGGGTCAATCACCCAGGGGTGCGCTGTTTTCTAACTCAATTTGGTGTGGAGTCCGACTTCCTCAGTACACACATGCCATAAGAATCTGTTATAGGGTAGGTTCACATACTCCATTAATACAAGGAAAGAACAAAGACAGGGATTCGAAGTCAAAAGCTCCCCATCCTCGGCCAGATACTTTGTTCCTGGAGCGGCATCCAATCACTTGAATTTTCAGTTTGAAATGTGAATATTTTAGCAATAAATAAATACATGACATAATGTTCGGTATCAACAGTATCTCTGGATGGATGGAATTTCATATAATATTGTGTTAGAAATTCTGAAATTTAATTGACATAACATCACTCAGGTTTGGAGCAGATTTTCATGATG
>JAPDSC010005329.1:20524-31647 GCA_026290005.1 Latrodectus geometricus
ATTTTTGGTTAAATATATACAGGAAACTAATACCAAATTGACTTGAAACAGCCAAGATGTCTACGGGAAAGCGTTAAATATTTTTTGCTTTCGTCAGCCATCGAAGATCGAGTTACATTCGATTATGACCCTTAATTAAATTTTAAAGTGTAACCTAATACAATCAAAGATGAGTTGAATAAAATACTTATTAAGAATGATATTAACTGAAGAAGATAAAAGAAGAAAGCAATATTTTTTCTTTTGTTTCTCAGATTCTAAAAGAAATTTAGCACTTACTTTTTAATTTAATTATGCAATATTCAAGAAAGAGGCTATCTCCCTAATTTGTGACTTTTTCAAAATCAAGTGTAGAGTAATTCTATTAATTTGACGTTCTACATGCTAATAAACTAGTTAAAAGAAAGTGGAGTTTTGAAGGATGCCAAATGGTTAAAAATATTTAAGGGAAAAAAATTAATGTGAAAAAGAACAAGAATATATACATATATTGAAGAGAAATTTTGAGTGTCAATCTGAAAGTAAAAGAAACGATAAGAAATGAAGGAATAAATAAGAAAAAAGGATAAGATAACTAAAATCTAAGATAAAAATCTGGGGATTTTTGAAATCTATTAACTGATGTATATTTCTTAAGAATTTCAATGTTACTTGCGATGAGTTTGTGAACCTAATATCATAAAGATATTGAAATCTGGGTACATTTTAACTTAACTCTCGTTTTAAAAAACATAGAATATAGTAATCTATTGTAAATTATTATTTTTAACACTTTCAAGCTTTTCTCGCATGGTAGTTCGTATTCATCTTGTCTTGTTATAATATATATTACTGAAAAAATATTTTATTCTGTTTTCTCTTATTTAATTCTTGATATTTAATTCGTGATGCGTTTTGTCAGAGAGAGTTATACATGTTTTAAGACAAAAAGACTCTCTAGAAAATTCAAAGCATCTTAACCCATAATTATTTAAGTAACTATATGTTAATATCTCATTTTAAAGTTTTCTTACTAATTGAATTGTTAGGAAAATTTATTTGGTTGTTTTGAATAATCATTCTCTCTAACTGGAGTATCTTTTTTCCAATAACGGGCACTGGGTCACCAACCCTTTGCCTCAACAAGGCCAGAAACTGCTACTTGTTTAGAGTTACCCAGTGGGCACCTGTAGACCAAGTCACGGAGGCGAGTAGCATTGCCTACGTCACACCACCACAACTCGTTTATAGGGGGGGTGGCACATTCATCCATCTTAGTTGGAGAAAGGACAAAGAAACTTATAGAGAGTAAAAGGAAACGTATACGCCCAAACCGGGATTCAAACCCGGGACCAACAGCCTGGAAATCAGGGCGATAACCACTTAGCCATCGGCCGGCAAATAGAGTATCTATGAATGGGAAGAAGTATTCTAAAATCTAAATGAAATGTGTTTTGACTCATCGCTGTGGGAACGGAATTGAAAAAGCATGATTTGATGTTTACATTGTTAGCGACTTATACAGATCTTCTTGAAAAACACTAAACGAGAAATAATTATCATCGGATTTGGATAAACTATTTAAAGCTGTTTTTGCATTAAGGGCAAATGCTTTTAGAAAGATCAGAATATTTCATTGGTAGAAAAAAAAATCTCCTTTTCTTTCTAACTGCACTTTATTTTTATCTAGCTATATTGGCCAAACATAAAAATGAAATTTCCAAGCATTGTTGAATTTATTATTTTCTTGTAAAAATATAGTTTTTAACAGTCAATTTAGACATTTTCGAAATTATTATTTACTGATGAAAGTTAATTATACTTTGATTTAGTTTGCATCCAATGAAACATAGAATTCAAGCTGTTGCAGCTTAAAATTTTAACGTTATCAAACTTGTCACGTTAATCTATAATGTGAACGTTATTAATAATGAGACGCAGTATATCAACCTGCGATCCACTGTTAATAATGGTTATCAACCTACGTAGGAACAAAAAATAAGAATGTGCTACTAAATTCGGATGTTTCTCAAGACATTATTTTAAGGTGTCCTCAGCATGTCCTGCTCACAGAACTTCGGGAGTGTTTTACTTCTTTTGATTGGGCGTCAGCTTTGCGCCTTGCACTGTCTCATGCTGTTTTGTCTGACAAAAAGTCCACTCTACTAAATCACTGTATATTGATATTTTTTTTAACCATAAAGTGGTTGTTTTTTTCGTTACAGTTGAGATCATGGGTTTGTCACTTTGTTTTACTTATGATTGGTCTGTGAGTTAAACAAATAATCGTTTTCATCAATGTTGAATAAACAATTTTGCCCACCCATCGAAAGCAAGTCAATTTGTCAGTGGGATGAGTTCTTCAGTGAGATGTTGGAAAGAAAATTTTTGCCGATATCTTAGAGGGGTGGGTTATTTTATATAGTATTGGAGATGTGTCTGTCTCTCTTGATACCACTATTAAAAAGTAAATACTTATTAACCAGTCAGTAAAGATAAATTTATTTCATGTACCATGTAAAACACATTAAATATTAATATCAGATTGCTTATGCAAAGAATAAATAAATAACATCCATTTTATGCTTAATTTTAATCAGCAAGGATGATTTAAATGTTTTTTTTTTCTACTGTAAATCTCCTTTAAATTCATTGTTTCAAATGAAAATTAAAGTAAAACTAATTAAATTTGTTTTTTTTGTTACCAGGATTGAAAAATATTTAAGTTCGTTTTAATAATTAAATGATTTAAATAAAATCTTTCTTCAGCTATTTAAAAACAAAATATTTGTCATAAATTTCGAACAAGAACTTGATTTGTCAAAAGATTTTTGAAGAATAATGAATGTTTTTATTTATTTATCTTAGAAACTTTTTTTTCTTTGTAAGTTTCGAACTCTTAAAAATATAAGAAGTTACAGTTGAAATACCTGTACTTTAAGAACTTTTAAATAGTTTCATGAATCAGTTTAGAAAAACTGCAAATTCTTAAAAAAAATTCGTAAAATAGTTTTAACAACACACAAAAAGAACAAATAACTTCATTTCCAAGCACATTGTATCAAAAGCACATGATCTATTCGTGTGTACTTTTGGGGACACTTTTAAATAAATTAAAATGTTGAAAAATATGCAATCAAGTTACATTAAAATTTAGTTCACGCATTGAAGTACCTTGTCAAAGGAACTTTGTCTTAAAAAATTGATCTCTTGAATTCGATGCCTTTATTTTTTCGCTCTGTAATATCTGAAGCACACCGAATTCTACTGCACGAGTGCATGTTTGAAATGTAAGTTTGAGTTTGGAATGATATTAACGTGGAAATAAATAAAACATTTGTTACTGACGAAGTTTCCTTGTATTCATAATTATAAAATAATAAAATTATCATTAATAATCATAATTTGCTACAAGGAAGTACCGTATTTTTTGTAAATTTAAAAAATAACTCGTTGATGACCTACATTATTAATAACTAAATCCATTGTTTTATTAATTCATTGTTGTTACATAACACCCAAACACAACTTCACACTCTTTTATCTTTAATACGAAATTCCCAAAAGGGTTTCTAAACAAAATAATCTATAGCGCATATAAAATCATTGAAAGAACTTTTCGAATAAGCAGTAGATGCGGTATTCATTTCATATTTTCTCAGCAGCCTGTGAAACAAAAATCTTTGTTTTGCATGACTTGTTGGGAAATATACTGCGGTTTCCTTTTAATATAAATGGAGAATATAATTATGTTGTTTATTGAAATGCCGATAAAGTTACAAGCCCCAAGGTATTCTCTCATCAGTGCAGTTTAACTCAAAATAAGCGAGACGAGGTGCATGTTAATGGGTTTATTAATTTTACAAACTCATTTTATTAATAAACAAAGTGAATCTATCATAAGAGAGCGCGATACTCTCATGTATTCAATTCATTTGGTGGAAAAGTAAATATGATCAACTCATATATTTTAGCGGTAAGGTGTAAAAAATTTCTTTTTAATTGTAATAATTATTAGTAATAGATGTGTATGACCACTTTGTATTTTGTAAAATGATAATTTTTTAATAGTTGCATATGATGTATGACTTCACAAAAAAGAATTTTTTTTCCAAGACAGCTCGTATCAAATGGAGTTCCATTTTAATAACTTGTGTCCAGACAAAATTATTAATACTTAGACCAATCATGTTAGGAATCTAGTTATGGTGATTGAGTGGTCCTAATTCCTGGGGCATTGGTCCTAGGTTTGAATCCCGGTTTGGGCACGGAGTTCTCTCTCTGTGTATTTTTTTGTCCTTTCTTCTGAGATGTTGGATGAATGTGCTATAAACGGGTTTGTGGTGGGGTGACGTGGACAATGCTACTCGTACCTCCGTGACTTGGCTCACAAGTGCCCTCCGGGTAATGCTAAAATAAGTAACAATTTCCAGCTTTGTTTGTGGATGACGGGTCCAGTGCCCCACCGTTAAAAAGAAAAATATTTTTAAACAAGTAAAATTCATTTATCCATTTATCATAATTTTACACAAAGCCAAGTCTATTAATGTTAATATTTTACCGCTTAAAAACAGTGCTTGTTTCTCTACCACTAAAATCTAGCAGCATGTCCATTTATGGACCTTGCGGCATTAAACCCAACCAACTACCACTAAAATCTAAGTTGTCAAATAAAGTTCTCTATTTCTTGTATTTAAATTGATTTTAAAAAAGTTGTATTCACATCCAAACCAAACTTACTTAAGCTGATACATCTGAAATACTTTAAGTGAATGGTTTTGCATAAGAAAATCTCAACCCTGACATAAATATCAATAAAATGAATAGCAAAACAAAACGACATTTTGTCTCTGTGTACGCAATCGGACACGCGCGCGTGCGTTGTTCCCATTATTTTGGCGTGATTTTCTTATTAAAATGGGAAGATTATTTATTAGTAAGCATCTTGATGTCTTATTCCACTGCTTTTTAGTGAATTTAAAATAAAAATCCATCAAATTTTTATAAGTTTTACTGTAGGCTGAAACAAACAGTTTTCTTGTGGGAAACGGGTAACCTCTTTCTGGAAGATGACAATATTTACTATTTTTTAATTTAATTATTTAGTTAGCTCTATTTATGCTTTTTTATTCTACGAAATAAGGTGTAGATCACTTAAAAATTTATCTTAGTTGCGAAGTTATCAAATATTGAATTCGGGATTCCTTTCATCTACATTCCAATGTAATGCTGATCGATGGCGTATTTGGAAAAACGAAAACACCACCACTGGACATTTTAAACACCGGATGCCTAGGAAACAGTTTTCAAAAATTGTAAAGGATCCTCCGTTTTTAAAGGGAGTTCCGGAATAGTGTATGACTGCATAAGCTATTTCACAGTGTAAGTTCAAATCAGCCCCCCAGTCTTTATATTCAGTACCAATGTTCTTCACTAAACTCTGCTCCAAAACTTATCGGACTTACAAAATAAGAATTTTGTTGTAGATATTCACAGAAATAAAAAATTTAAAAGACATCCTTACCTTTAATTTTAAAAGTTTTTTTTTCTGTTAAAATCCTGAAGAAATTTTATTTACTTAAACAATATTTTATAAATTAAAAAATCTGTTTCATAATTTAAGTTCTATAAAATTTCTTGAAATTTATGGCTCTATATTTATTCATTTCATCAAATTGCTTAAAAAGGCTGCCTGGATATCATTATAATATAGGAAACAATAATATTAAATGCACCAATTTTTTGTGTGTAATAATAACTAAATAAATTTACAAATCAGCATTGTTCCTTTCTGATAGAAAATTTTCTAGTTATTTTTAGCAGCTAATAAAGAGTGTCATTAGGTGTGTTTTCTCCGTCAATGATTATTTTTATTGAATTAAATAAACGTTGTTAAATAAACTTTTTTCCGATTTTTTTTTTCGTTGTAAAAAATTCTTCGTTAAAAATTATTACCCAGAATAGCTAATAATATTCAAAAGTTCTTGACAGTCATCTTTTGGATTTTATTTCACTTTAAATTATCTTCGAATGTAGTTATTTGATTATTTTATAGTCATAACGGCATTACCTTTTTATGAGAATTTTTTAAAATATGTTTTTTATTTTTTACATCTTTCTTCATTCAGCAGCCAATATTCATAAAAGACATCAATTGGAATTCCTCTTCAATATTAATTTTCGTTCCCAGAAAGATGAAAGAATTCATTCACAGGAATTCTTATAATGGCATCGAAACCCACGGATCATTTCAAAATGTAAATAAGGAAAACCCAATATCTTCAGCGAAACAATCTCATTCATATTCCGGCACATTTATTAATTTTTTTTTTAAAGATTAAACTCGACTTTTCTCAACAGTGATTAATATTCAGTCTCTCCGCGGTTATTAGTATTCATGATTGAATAGCATCGCCTTCTTCAATGCAAAATTTCTTCCTGGAATTCCCACTTTCTATGGTATTTCGCATCATTCATTTTTCAATTAAATGGAATATTTCAATATTTTTCAGAAACACCCAGCGCTCTACCTTTTCACGTGAAATTTAAATGAAAAATCTCTTTGGGAAATTATACAAATAAGTTATTCACAAGAAATGGATAAAATCATTTTGGAAAAAAAAAAGGTTTTCCCGAAGTTCATTTCTACTGTTTGTGAAAAAAAGATTTAATGATGATATAAAAATAATAATAAACTGCAATAGAATGCGTTCATTTTGTGTGGAATCCCTGAGCTTCATCCGTATTCATCAAAATGTTAGCACTCATCAATATAGTTAGTGCTCAACAAATGCTATAAAGACTCATCTGATGAAACATTATTTTAATCAATTTTACTCATATGATGAACTATCAACAATTATGTTTTCATTTGGGAGCATAGTGGGTGATTTGACACAATGAAAATATCTTATTGTAATAATAATTTTGATTCTTTTATTCCATATTCATTAAAAATTATATCATTCATTAAAGTGTTATCTCTTATCAATTTAGTTAGTGCTTATCAAATACTATAAAGACTCGTCTAACAAAACATTTTCTTAATTAATTTTACTAATATGTGCCCCTGGTAAACTATTTACAATTATGTTTCCATTTGAAAGCATGGTGGACGATTTGACGTAACGAAAATATCATATTACCAGAACTTGGTATTATAATCCTGATTCTTTTATTGTTGTGATTTATAATTAGCTACATCTCTCATTATGTATGAAATTAAAATAAATACTATTTATTTCAGTTATTTTGGTGACTACATTTGCAGTATATATAATATTTATATAATAAAATTTATATAGTATTTATTATAATATTTTATATAAATTATTATTATATTATAATAATTTTATAATATTTATATAATATTTATATTATTTCTATAATTGAGAAGAACATAGACATGATGGTCTGTGAAATAATTTTATTTAACAATAGACACTGTATCATTTTACTAGTTTACAAAATACCATCAAGTAATTCCATTAAAAATATGTAGATCATTTATTTCATCAGAATTTCACAGATTTAAATGGAACAGTTACCTCGTCTCACGTAAGAAGTATCAACAAAGTTGTCTTACTGAGAATTTTCAATAAATCATCAAAATACGTATCATTACCACGCAGTGAAAAAAACGTTATACTCTTGTGTTGAATCAAAATATGACAATACCACTTTTATTGCAAGTAGAAAAATAAATGCAGTTTTGATTAGGAAATTGCTAAATCATATGTTGATTATATTGAATAATATTCTCCATTTTCATTAAAAGACATTTTAATTGTTTAAAAGTCAATATTGGTGAAAAAAGTATCCTGGAGGTTGTATAATTTGGTGGAATTTCACATCCCTCTTATGAGGATTATACAGGTTATAGCATTTAATTTTTATTTCATATTTATTTTTCTTGCATCAAATGCTAATGTAAAAATAACTTTCTAAATTAAATGTTTAACTTATCACACATTGTACTTAAATTATAAAAAAAAATAAATAAAATAAAATTCATTTCAGACCATTAAAATTGCTTTACCAAAACTAATTAAAAAAGTTATTTATCACTCACATTGTGGTAATATCTCAGCAGATTTTTAGTACTGATAAGACTCGAGTCCAAGATGAGATTCTCTATATTTAGATAAGTTAAGAACAGGACGTGCTTTTGCAATATCTTGTTGAAATATAGCACTTTTCTCTGACCTAGAAGATAGAATACAACTCTATCTTCTAGGTTAATGACTTGAGTGGGACAAAAGTTATTTTCCTCATAAAAAATGATGCATTTAGATGGTTCAGACTGCAATTGTTATTACTAGCAGGATTTACGTACAGCGAGAAGTTTTGAATATCATGATAGCTCGGAGCTGCATCGAATTTCAGAAGAAAAACTTATTAGTTATAAATAGTTGATTTACCAACTCTATTTTTGTATTAAATTTCAGGATTGCAATATTGGAAATTCTGGTAAGATAATGTATCCTGTCATGTGTTGAAAGTAACTTAGATTTCAGAAAGGAAAAAAGTAACTTAAACTTGCCCCTACCTGAAGCTTGTATTCAAACTCCCATAATAGAGGATTCATTTAGCTTGTCAGTCATATGCAAGTATAAATCTATGTACAAATCGAAAATACATATGGATAAATTAAATCCTAAATTTAATCGCAATCGTGATTAATTCAATGAAAAATTATATTTAAGATATCTAGAAAATGGTGTATCAATATCACATTTTATTTTCATAAAAAAAAAATTGTTTTAAGTAGTGTTCCTATTTATTTCGATTGTACTAGACAATTTAGAAGACGCTCGCGATGGTTTACTAATGCATTGTACAAACACGATGCATTTATGATAATGCGACTGAAGGAAAAGGTTCCATTATTAATTCAATTATTTCCAACTAAATGTATGTTACCCATTTTATTTTGAAAAATATATATCTCTCTTAATACAATATATGCTATTTACTGAATCCGTATATTTTAACTGCACTTAAAAATATATATATATTGCATTTCCTTCTGTTGCTAGAATTTCATTTTGTTGATAGAAGTTTTTTTTAGATTTGTCTTTAGAGACTTTTTTAAATGTTTGATAAAAATACAGAAGTTGTCTAGTTGTCAAAAAATAAAAAAAATAAAAATTCCAAAGCGAATTTTGTTTTGTTAATAAATTTGAAATATTTCTTTTTAAAAATATTTAAATTTTGGGAATTACATATTTAAAGTTTACTTGTTTTATAACAACAGGAAATAATCTATTAAATTAATTTACACTACTGGCCATTAAAATTGCTACACCAAGAAGGCGACATGCTACAGACGTGAAATTTATAAAAAAAGAAGCCGCTGTGATATGCAAATGATTAGCTTTTCAGCACATTCAGACAAAGCAGGCGCCAGTAGCGACACCTACATTGTTTTCAAATGAGGAAATTGTTAAGCCGGTTCCTCATACACAAATTGCATTTGAACGTAGTTGCCTGGTGAAAAGTTGTTGTGATGCCTCGTGTAAGAAGGAGAAATGCGTAGCAGCACGTTTCTGACTTTGATAAAGGTCGAATTGTAGCGTACCGGGATTGCGGTTTATCTTATCGCAGTATTGTTGCTCGTGTCGATCGAGATCCAATGACTGTTAGTAGAATATGGAATCGATGGGTTCAGGATGGTAATACGGAACGCCATGCGGGATCTCAACGGCCCCCTATCACTAGCAGCTGAGGAGACAGGCATATTATCCGCATGGCCGTACTGGATTGTGCAACCACATCACGAGCCGTGAGTCAAGAAACGGGGTCGTTTGGAAGACAATAAGTGTCTGCACGAACAGTTCGACGACGTTTGCAGCAGCATGGACTCCCAGCTCGGAGACCATGGCTGCGGCTTCCCTTGACGCTGCGTCATTGACAAGAGCGCCTTCAATGGTGTGATCAATGATGAACCTGGGCACATGAATGGCGAGAAGTCATCTTTTCAGATGAATCCAGGCTCTGTGTAGAGCATCATGATGGTCGCATCCGTGTTTGGTGGCATCGCGGTGAACGCACACTGGCACCGTGCATTCGTCATCGTCATACTGGCCCATCACCTGGCGTGATGGTATGGGGTGCCATTGGATACACGTTTCGGTCACCTCTTGTTCGCATTGACGGTGCTTTGAACAGTGCATGTTACATTTTTGGTGTGTTACGACCCGTGGCTCTACCCTTTATTCGAGCCCTGCGAAACCCTACGTTTCAGCAGGATAATGCCCGACCGTATGTTGCCGGTATTGTACGGACCTTCCTTGATACGGAACATGTTCGGCTGTTGCCCTGGCCAGCACGTTCTCCAGATCTTTCACCAATAGAAAACGTCTGGTCAATGGTTGCCGAGCGACTGGCTCGTCACCAAACGCCAGTCACTACGGTTGAGGAACTGTGGCATCGTGTTGAAGTTGCATGGGCATCTGTACATGTACATGCAAGTAATTTAACTTGTTTTAAGTACGATTTTTTATATGATTTAAAACTTAATTGTCGAATCATTGTTAAATAAATATTACCACGAGTTTCTTATTTTTGATTTGCCCTGTCTTATCAATCATCATCTGTCTTATCAAATATCAATATCTCTTATCAGCGTTAAAAGGATATTGAAATATATTATTTATATAAGAAACATTTTTTTTTTTGCACTGTCTCCTGTATAACTTTACTTTCCTAATTTCGAATGTACATTTGGCGTTCTTATTCTTCAACAAAGTAAAAATAATTTAGTTGACAAAAACAAGCCGTTTGTTTGCGTATGCTTTGCGTAATTTTCGTATGTGACTTGCGTTTGTTTTAGGTGAATATCATTTTCTAGTTAAATATTTATGGTGTGATGCTAGGTTAATAAGAAAACAAAGATTTGTTTTTTGGTAGAATCCTTAATGAATCACTCATATTAAATCACTGAAATTAGAAAAAGGGTTTAAATTAATTGTTTAATAAAAATACCATTTTTTTGGAATTTACATTTTATGAGGCTAAAATAGAATATATATTATCCTAAAATTGTGTAGAATTTTTTTTTTATTCCGGAGAAAATTAAGATTAATTAATTTGTATTTTAGCTCATTAGAGAAATATATTACTTCCACCCTCGTAGGGGGGGG
>JAPDSC010005333.1:0-26606 GCA_026290005.1 Latrodectus geometricus
TAGAACTTTTAAAGCTAATTTAAAATGAAATAATCAAAAATTTCAAAATTGCATATTTAATTTTATTATAATATAAAAATACAAACTGAACTATATAACTTTGAATTCTTATTAAAGACCATGGATTAAAAAAAAGCAATGAAACACAAAGATATCAGTTTAAAAATTATAGAGAAAATCAGTAAATATCCATATAATTACTTAAGGGAAACATAATTACTAAAGTAATGAATATAATACACATAAATTTAGAAGAAATATCATTCAATAAATATTTGAAAATTAAAATATACTAGAAACTTCTACAAACCTCAGGTGGAAGATAATCAGGGGTTCCACAAAATGTAGCAGTTTTACCATACTCAAAAATGCCTGTTTTACACATGCCAAAATCTACAAGATGAACATGCCCTTCTTCATCATACAAAATGTTGTCTAGTTTGATATCTCTAAAAACATGCAAATTATGTGAGCAATGATTAGTATACATGCAATTTAAATATGACATGGTTAACGTTTCAAACTGTTAAGTAGCTAATTTAAAAGGTTTTTGTAAATTCAGAAATTTTATTGGAAAAATTTATATAATGAAATTTGCAAAAATAAATATTACAATACCAAAAGAAAAAAAACATGATTGGCATTCCTATAAGCAACATGATTGATTTACTAAGTGTTGAATTATAGCTAGATTACAATTGATATTAAACATTAAAAAAGGTTTAGAACTAGTGGGTTAGATCTTTTATTTTTCTATAAAATGTGCTTTGGTAGTTCTGCATCAAAATACTTAGAAGTTTCAACATTAATACATGAATGACGATTCAATATATTGAAAAGAAATAATAAACCAATAGCATGAAACATGTAAGAGTAATATATATATAACAAATAATATTGTTTTTAACTCAGACATAACTAGTAATAATCATGAAATTCGTAAACAAGCAATTAAAAACAAAATTATAATTTTAACAAAGCTCAGTTACTGTAAAGAAATTCATAAAATAAAATGCAGTCCAGGACATGTTTTCAAAATGGATTTATAAAACTACTGCTGAGAAATGTCTTTTGCAGTAGAAGTGCAATTCAATACAGCAAATGCATTCACACAAGAATCACACATCAAATAGTATTATCAGCAAACACCCTACATATATTTATAATTTGTTAATGTTGAGAAATTTAACAAAGTATGGACAAGAAAATACTTTATTGATTAATAACTAATAATTATTTAACACACCAACTCAAATAAAATATTTAACTAATAATTTTGTCAATTAGAATGTGATGCAAGTGTAACATGTTGCACAAGATGTAGCACTTCAAGCAATTTAAAAGAATACACATTTTAGCGTGAATAAAAAGCTGAAATAAAAAGTGATTCTGCCTAAGCACTCTTATCTCCTATAAAATATATTGTGTGCAGTGCTTCTCATTTCTTATTATAGCTGAAATATTTTACTTTTAAAAAACAATTTAGTACAAAATGTAACAAAATGTTTTATATTAAAAAAAGGAATGTTTTTGTCAAACATAAAAATTATAAATCAATTTTAAAAATTCTTTTGAAATTCTGTTACATGCACAGATGATTAAATATTATAAGACTTCAAAAAAAAAAAAAGCAAAGACTAGATTTTGGTATTTTCTAACATGAATTAGGAAACGAATAAAAAAATTTAAAAGGGGCAGTTCTAGATAAATATTTATGCAATTTCATTCCTTAAAAAAAGAGAGTACCTTTTAGAAACAATATTTTCTTCCAACTCTTAAATCAGACTACTTAGTTAAATATTTTTTTAACTACCAAATTTAATATTAGTAAAAATTTTTTATAATACCAACTTGAATGAATCCCAAAAACATTTGTTCTCAAAACTATGAACTGCCTGATAATCCTTTATGAGGTATTTAAAAGATTATTAATGTGAACAACAGTACAGAATTAACATTTCACTCATTTCTTTTTAAATTTATCAAACCTGAAGCGTAATAAAAATTTTGGTAGTTAATGATGTTAGTATAAAAATTATACATTCATCAAAGCATGCACAAGCTAAACCATAAGTTCACTATTCATACTTCAGGAGCAATATAGACTGGTGTTCCACAAAAATTGAATGGCATACATTCCTCATAATAAATACGACATTGACACATCCCAAAATCTACTAGGCGAATATGACCATCTCGATCCAACATCACATTATCCAACTTGATGTCTCTGAAAACACAATTTTCTTCTGTATCTTTCTAATATAATATTTCAGTTGAGATTGTGAACTGAACTTTATTTTGAAAAAAGTTGTTAAAAATGTTCTATTACTTTAATAAAATGATTAGTAAGTTCAAAATGCTTTTTTATTGTAAATCAAAATGTATCTTAATAATATGTTGTATATATATTGAAAAACATTAGAGTGGTAAAATGTAAATGCACATCAAAGGTACATACTGTAAATAGAACATCACCTCAAGCAAGTAGACTTTGAGTAAATAGGAAAATTTATAAATTTTACCAAACTCTAAAATATCTAAACATTTGAATTTTAAGGGTCTTTTGGAAGTGATTTTTCTTACACTTACAAATTAGCTTTAATAAGCAGTAACTCAATTAAATATAACACAATTTTTAACATTGTACATTTAAATCTGAACTATTACACAATGAAATAAATATTTACATTAAAATATCTTCACAAAAATTAAAAAGTAAATTTTATATGTTGTAAACATATTTGATTGAATATGATATACATATTTCAGCCAGTTACACATTTCCACCGAGAAATGAGAATTCACATTTTAAATGACAATCATTGTTGGTAAGAGGCAAAATTTAACATTTTGGTACAGATACAATTTAAAGGAATTTAATTTTATTAGAAGCAAAATTCTATGATTGTAATGCAGAAATTTCAAAACATTGATTTGCAAACATAATATTCTAAAACTGAATATGTTCCTTTTTATTTTAACTTTAATACTAATATTAACACTGACAAAATATATTAAAAACACATTTGGTTGAAGTAAATAACTTTACATAGAAAATAAAAAATTACATGAAACAAGGAAACACTAAGAGTATTGTTACTTTAATATTCCATATTGTCTATATACTTGAAGTAAACAAACTTTAAAAAAATAAATTTAGTGGTCACATTTTTATATATTTCAAGGGACAACAAACAATTTTATTACCAAAAATTAAAATTTTAAGATATTGAATAGTAAATGAGAAAACTTTGTATGGATGCTTGAATCAAATTAAAAATACAGTGATTCTTCTTAGAAGAAATAATAGTATTGGAACATAAAATTTTAAACAAGGTAAAAATATTTACACTTCATGAAATATTTTAAATATGGACCTACATGTTATTAGGAAAAATCCAGCAAAGAAAATTTTAAAAATTTTAAATAAGAAAAATAGAGAAACCAGGGTTTGATTTACTGAAAAAAGGGTTATTTTATGAGTAGTTTTTTACAATATTTCAATAATTAAATAAAACAGACTCATTATCTGCTTCACATTAATTTGAGTATTTAGCAACCAATATGTAAGAGCCAAGTTGATCAGTTCATTGATGATCATTGTGCACACTAAGATAGACACAAAGTATGTTTAAAAACAAAGCATATAAATAATTCAGAAAAATAAGAAAATTTTAAATTCCTTTCTTTATGGAGATCATAGAAATGAATTATTTGAAGAGTAGAATTCTGACTTGTGATTCTTTCCAAATGTATTTATTTACAAAAACCAAATTAGTTTCCTAATTTTGAAATTAAAAGTAGTTCTACATTAGAGTTATTAAATACACATTTTGACACAGCTTATTTAGAAAAAAAAAATTATATGAAATCATTGTCACATCTTTCGAAAAATTGCTTTTCTGCATCTTTAATATATTACAAGAATGCATGCATGAAATTCTTCAGAAAAAAAAACTGGAGCTAATTTTATGAAGTGCTGAGAATTAACATTGATTTCTAAGGACTCGGGGAAAAATTTAATAAAACTTTTCTGATTTGTTTTTTTCTATGCAACTAATTAATTTTACTAACAGATTCTTTATCTAATTTAAATGAAGTGATCTTTTATTTAGTTTAAATTTAAGAGTTTCCTTAAAATTCAAAATTTTTGAACATGGGCTAATTAAACCAGAACCTATAGTTTTTAAAATAGATATTATACCACAAAACACATTCAAGCTCAAGTACGGATTGGAACCAATGAACTGTTGAACCAAAAGTCTGAGCGTTAACCATTAGGATGTCAGTTCAGCTTAAGGAGAATAGAAGTATCATATACTATATGTATACATATATACAGGCAACAAAACAAGTGCATATATATATATATATATATATAGACAATCAAACTAAGTTTCAAAAAGAAAAATGTTTATAAGTAGTTTCAAACACATACTTAATGATAATTTCACAAGGCACAAAAGAACAAATAAATAGAATACTTCAGATCATTTACTTTATGACCTGACAAAAGGCTAAATGATTTTCAAATGCAAGGAAATTCTTCATTTTTTTAATCAAAATGCTAACACTGAAAAGTTTCTTTAGATGACAAAAATTCATGTTATTTCATTAACACCGAAGGAATTGCATGATTTTAATTACATACAAGTCTATAGTCTTTTTGATACATAATAATTAAATTCACTCATAAGTGGGAGAGTCAGAAGTTTTTATTACTTTAAAAAAAATAATAAATTGGAGGCTTTGCATGAGAAAATTTTCATAGTAACAGTAATTTTAAGTTTTAACTAACTACTTATTTAATAATAATTTGAACAGGGAATATAATTACATTCACGATAATCATTTTATATTTTCTATTTAACAAATTTTAAATTACTTTATTGATTTTTAAGCAATCTCAATCTGACATCAGGTAATTGCTGCATAAATTCAGAAAATAAATATGAATCAACTACTAATTCATTTTTCAACTAATTTATCAAAAATTAAAAAATAAATTGTCAGAAAAATCAAATCTGTCATATAACTGGTTTTTTTTTTTTAGTAGTTTGGTTTATTGCTCACTGGTCATTTTTCCCACACATGGACTAATTACATCAGAACCTAGGGTTTAACATGTATACCAAACTACTACAAACGTCTAAACCCAAACGCATGATTTCAAACACATGAACTGATGAACCAAAACAAAAATGCTAACCATTCAGCTATTAACTTAACCATATAATCGTTAGAATAATCTTACTAAGAGAGAATTTAGTTCATACATATAATAAAGAATGGCTTTACCTGTACACAATACCCCTTTTATGTAAAAATTTCAAAGCACTGACGATTTCAGCTCCATAAAACCTATAAAAGCAAATAGAAATTTAGGAAATCAGGCATGCATGAAATATTTTAATTTCAGTTAATTTTCATTGATAATTAAATATTTTAATTTTTTCAAGGAAATTTAAAATTCCTTGAGAGTGTTAAACATATGACCACTATTTTGTTTACATACAAATGATGTATATAACAAGATTTGTATTAGATGGTGCTTTTTTTATTGCAAGTCTAAATCTTGTTTGTTTCTTTAATAAAAATTTATTTTAAAGATGTTACAAAACAATATAAAGTTATGAAACAAACTAAACCTTTTAGAATAAAGGTTTAGTTAGTTTTGTAAGTTTATAGTAGCATTTTGTACAAAAGGGACTTATAATTTAAAGTAGATTCTGAACAACAACAAACAGCTATAGTCAAGGTGGATCCTGTAAACAGAATTTCGCTGATTATTAAAATTTGCTTTTTAATGAAGAAGAATGATCTATGTCTAATGGGTATATATTTTACTTGCAAAAATATTTAAAAAATCAAAAAGAAAACTCTAAAAATAGAAATTAGTAACTTCAAAATAAGAGTCAGTTAAGATGTTTAAATACAAAACAAGTATTCTTCAATAATATTTCAAAAAGTTTCAAGATTTTGGATAGCAGAAAAAGTAAACTTTCTGAAAATAATTTTACTTGCATTTGTCGAATGTCAATAAAACATGTGTCTTAATTCTTTTGTTCTATGTAATCAATTTTTCATAGAACAAAATTTTTATTTAATGTTCATCATTACAATGTTTATTCATAATTAAATCAAATTTTACTAAAAATTTAAATACATAAATATTTTTAATAATGTTATTATAAAAAAAAAAAATCAACAACATGTGTTTGATTAAGCTTAACAAAATACATTAAGTTCATCAAGCTTAAAAACAGAAGATTCTTTACAGAAATTATATTCTGAACTTGCCAATAAATTAAACTGCAATTTCAGTCAATTTATGACTTTGCAACTAATGCTAAAATTGCATGTAATTTAGCTGCTGTTTTTGTTGTTACTTATGACAATTGGTAATGTCAAGCCCACCCATCTGAAACTGGGCAAATAAAGTCAGAAAGAGCATCTTCCGTTTTAGAATGGGGCCATATACAAGGGTGGAAGTACGACTTTGGCTCATAGATTATATTTTTATAATTTTTGCTTTACTAGAAATTATGTTTTTAATATAGTAAGCAAACATGTTACAAGAAATAACTGAATTAAAAATCTGTTTAAGTCCACTTCCTTTCTAATTCAAAAACTGCAAGGTAAAGGATTACTTACCTTGCATTATCCATTATTATAAGAATAAATATAATATAATTATTGATACAAATGAAATTCAGTCATGATTTGAATAATTAAATATGGATTGCTAAAATACAATGTAAATTTTATATTTTATAAAAATATCTATTTTCAAATATATAAAAATAGATTTATTTAAAATTTTTCTCCACAATACACAATCATTTACATAGCAATTTATTAAGAAACAATATCAATATTTCAATTGTTTTTTCTTTTTTTTTATGAATTTTAGCATATGAAATACCATGTGTAACAGATAGTTGATAACTTAAAGCTGAACACTTAAAATAGTATTGAAACATGAAGCAAAAATATCTTGGACATTTTAAAACATCAAAAGCTATAAAAAGATTTTGAATATAGAAAATCATATCAGCTTTTGATCCCAGATGATTTATTTATAATAAATATAACATAAATTATTCAAAAGGCTATCTAAATATAGAATACAAGGAGAAATACAGTGTTGCAGCACATTTCCTTTGGAAAAAATAATAAAAATCAGTTATATTATAGAAGGATAAAATATTTTATATGAATAATGCAAATGGATTATGGGGTTATAATAATTAGTACCATAAATTTTGAAATCTGTTAATATTTCTTAGGAAGCCAGAAAGAAGACGATAGCTCTTTAAATCAGATGTGCCAAATCATTAAAGATCATAAACTTTAAGAAATCTGAAGCGTAAGGAATTTGACGACAATTTAGTTTCATTATTTTCTAAAAAGACAGTATCCATTACTCTTCCAATTTAAAATAGAGCTATTTAAAGTTTATCAGAAGAATATTAAATTTTCTGCATAATCAGTATTTATATATAATCCTAACTTAAATTAAAAAGAAAATTTGTAAAAAGTAAACACAAAATTGAAAAACAGAATTTTTAATTTTCACAATGTAAAATTTAGGTAGTAAAAAAAAAAAAAAAAAAAAAAAAAAAAAAAAAAAATCTTAGAAAAAGATAAAATTTATCTTTATTTTATATTTTAAAAGAAACCTGTCTCAAACAGAACTATAATGAAAACCAAATATAAAACCTAAATCAACAGATCTTTTTTAAATAAGTTTTTCCAAAAGTTTCTAAACTTTTGTTCCCAAATCTGAATAAATATTACATTTAATAGATATTTTTTCAAAATATATATAATCTTATGCTTGCTATCAATAATTAAGCAAAAATTTTAAGTTTAAAGATGCCTAAATCCTTTTTTTAAATTCAAAAATGTTGAATTAAGCTTTCATTATTTATTTGGGAGGAAAAAATATAAGAATTATTGAATAAATATTTGTAATATCTAGAAAATTTGTAAATTTCAATGAATAAGAAAACTAAGATAAAAAAAAAAAATCTTCCAAATAATTTCAACATTTTCCTAGATAACTCAAATTTTCTTTCCTGTCAATGAAAAATGAGTAGATTTGCCATTTAAAAGACAAATCCATTCATAGTTTGGAACTTTTTACTATATCAAAAATTTTATTATAAACGAAAGTAAATAACATAGTTGCTATGTGTTAGAAATTGTAGAACAGAAAACAATTCAGGAATACTTTGCATTTCCATAACTACAACTCAAATCAGAAATATTTTTAAATAAAAAAAATTTTACAACTTAATTAACTCATGCAGAGATAGAACATTATAAATGAAACAAGAAAAAATTGCAATTTTAATATTTAATAATAGATATTCATACATAGCTCTGGGTTCTTCAAATCGTCCATGTTCAATATGGAACATAAGATCACCACCATTTAAATATTCCATAACAAAGAAGAGGTAACTCTGAAATATAAAATGGACCAATGATTTTTATTAATTGAACTTAAAACACAATTGAAAATATCAATCACTTCAGTACTACCTTTGTTTGAAAAGTACAATACAACTTGCACATATAAGGATGTTGAGTGCCTAAAGCAAGAACTCTTCTTTCAATCATAGTACTCTCAACATCATCATCTTCTAAAACTACATCTTTTTTTAGGCATTTAATAGCAAAATACATATCATGCCCTTTCAGCTCAGCAAGCAGCACCTAAATGGAATATTCGTTTAATAACTATATTTACAAGAGATAGGAAAATGCAGTTATTAAATTATATAAAAGAATACTTTTTAAGTTAGTATTCTTTAATTGAACTTTTATAATATAGATAATATGGTCATTGATTAGTTATACTCTATATTCTTTATACTTATGATAAAGATTTTTATTTTCAATTTTAGCAAAATGAACAAAGAAATTATGTAGTACAACAAATGCGTCAAGAAAGCATGCACACCTACAATATTTACAAGACATGATTCAACAGAATTACAAACACTAAAATATAAAATTTGAAATTGGATCATTACAAGTTAGATTCAAATAATTAAACTAATTACGGAATGTATATTAAGAAGTGTCTTTTGAGATCGTTTTTCATTAATCAAAACTCTCTATCTATAAATTTTAAAACTCATAATTAGATTTGAATATTTTTCTAGCTTCACTCCAATTAAAAGTCGCATGATTTTTCACCTGATCGCAGTTACTTTAGGAATTTTAAAAACAATTTAAAAAATTACATTAAAAATAGAAATATTAATATTTTCATAAAATATTAATATTTCTATTTTTAAATGCATTTTAACAATTATCTATTTCTGAAAGACTGGGAATGCATTTAATATTTTAGAAAATATTTCAATAGTTTTCCTCAAAAACAAAATCAACTGGTGATTATTTTTTATTTATTAGAAGCCTTCATTTCATGGATCCATAGCATATTAGAGCAATCTACATCAAAATATCCATTTTGATGTATAATACATTTAGTTATTTCTCCAAAGTAAGAAATCTAAAAGAATTGGCAGAATACTTTTCGCTAGAGTTTTCCAGAACATAGTATATATTAGATAAAAAGTATTGATTAGGACTCCAGGTTGGTTGGTTGGGTTTTGTGGCATAAGGTCCAAAATGGACACGCTGAGCCAAAAATTAAATTTAAAAGAGAATTTATAACTTTATAACAAACAAATTTATAACAAAACCCAAATTCAACATTAAATGTTTAAAACACAAAAATAAATGTATATATTTCATTTAAAATCTAAATAAGTATAAGTAAAATGAAAGTAAAAATAAAATTCATAAAATTTGAATAAACTAAAGGAAACTTATGTCCTTTAAAAAAGCAAAAGGGTTTTCAGAGTATAATGTAAAAATATCAAATAGGAATCCAGAGTATAATGCAAAAATTAATATTATTACTATAAATCAAATGAAGTATTAATAGTTAAACAAAATTAAAAAAAGTTAATTTAATGAAAACTTTCAGCGCTATTTAAAAAATTGTTAGGCAACAAAGAACAGTTTTCTCAACAGAAAAGTGAAAGTTTTATACAAGGAACACTTAAACACGATAACTTTTTATCACAGTCAGAAACATACTTAATATTATTGTTCAGTACATGGGATTAGGTAAGAAATCATGTAAAAGATCACAATAGAGATAACTACAAGAACATTTCTAATGATAGTAAAAAATTTAGTAATCAAAACATAAAAATTTTTACATAAATTGTATCACCTAAGCAAATAAATGAAATAGAAATGCATATTTCCCAAGTTTATATCGATATAAAAGTTGTTGTTTAAACTTTATTGTGATCCAAAAATAAATAAATTAAAAAAAAAAAAAAAAAAAATAGAAGATTTTTTTTGTCAAATTTAAGATAACTTTCCATTAACAAAGGTGTGATTGGACTGGTCCTCAATTTTAATTAAATTCAAAATCACTACAAGCATTCACATCAAAAATAAAATTAAGTACACTAACTTGTTAATATGAAGGCTTATGATCAAACCATTCAACTGCAACTCAATAAGTATTAGGTTTAATGATAAAAATATTTGTTTTTGAAGTCATATGAAGTATTCACCATTTAATTTATCCCCAACAGTTTAGTAACATTAAATAATTTTCATAAGCTTTCTAAAAAGAAAGTGACCAAATCTTTTTTAATCACAACTAATACAATTTGGAAAGATAACATAAGTACACTTAAGAACAACAACTTTCAGCAAAAATAGATTTCTTTGTTTAGGACATGTACACATATATTATAAAACAATTGCAAACATATTCAATAACCAGAAATGAACAACTTATGAGTTCTTGATAAGAAATTTTCTGATAAAACTTTGTCACTCAAATACTTGTCAATAAATACCTCATGATTTACATGGAAGTTTATTATAATTTAAAATAAAAATCCCATGTTTAGACAGCTTTGATTAATAACATCAATGCACAATATTTCTTCACCAAAGTGGGGGAATACACTTTTGACTGCCTGTTTTGTTTGGTAAACCTTTCAAGTTGCCCAGGAGAGCGAGATTTGGTGAGATAACAAAATATAAATAAATCCAGTAACGATTCGGAAATACTACCACAAAAGTAATTTTAATTTTAAATTGATATTGAGTGATATAAGGTAAAAATGAAATTAAAACTAAGAAATTTTTCACCTGAGCATTTTAGATTTCATATTTCTCTCCATACAAAATCAAACAAAATTAATGATATAAAAATTAACAAAATAACAATTTTTCCAGTTTTTCTTCATTAAAAATTATGTTTTTATAAAAATTCCGCAATACAGTGAATTATAATTCTTAATTCTCCATGGAAATAACATAACTTTACAAGAACCAGAAACAAAGGGAGCTTTTATGTTAGTTACAATCATTATATTTCTGAATTCTACACGTTCATATTACTAAATAAAATAGATTGAAGATTATGGTCAATTCACAAAAGTGATTGTTCCGGAATTAATTTATCGTCTTAAGACTTTTGGACTCGTTTGTTTATTTACATTTATACTCTGGGTACGGTTACAGTTAAAAGGGGACACTGGAAAATATTTTAAATTTTAAGGAAAAGAACCAATTTAAATTTTACGAAAACAAATTTGGTTAAAGAAATTCAACTTTTTCCGTTGAGCAAAAATCTTACATTTTGCTGCAAAATAATATACCTTAAATCCGAATCAGTATAGGTTTGTTTTTGAATTCATTAAATTTTTGTTATTAAGTATAATGTAGTTATAAATGCATTTATGAATTCGCAACTTCAGTCGTCACAATAGCTGAAGTTTTAAGGATTCCATGATTACAATCAGGTTTCAACGATTGTCTCATCAAATTTAGGAATAACTTCGTTTTTAGAATGAGTATGCCGCGTCATGGAGAGAAAACTTAAAAACAAAATGAATTTTCTTTGATTGAATAAGAAATAAATGGCATTTCTTTATAAATATGCAATTTCCATGATTTGAATATTTGTTTATAACTTTACCAAACATCTATAGATTCAACGAAAAAATAAAGATAACTTAGTGCTTGTGGATGTCGCTACAAGCTATGACATGCCATTCAATATATAGTAAGAGAGAATAGGAAGAATACTAATCCTTACATTAATCTAAAAAAGGTTAAATTGTATTTGAAAGCAGAAAATAGATTATTTAATTTGTAAATAAGGTGAGCTTGCTTAAAACGTGAGACTCGTCACAATATTCTTTAAACGCTCATATTTTATAAAAATTGCTCACATCTCACTTGAATTCTATATTTTCTATTTAGTAATGATTTGATAAATGACTTAATGATAAATGAATAATTCTGTCAAGATGCTTTCTGAAACACTATGAGCTTAGCTAAGATAAAAGCATACTCCAACTTTTTTCCATACTGCCTTAACTTCGTTTAGAAGAACTTATTTTTATGGATATTCTGTACTCAAAACCCCCATGTTGATATGTTTATCAACATGGATGTAAATCAACTAAGGATTGTAATTTTTTTATTCCCATGAAACTCTTAGAATAGCATTCGAAATGAGATATATTTTATAACAAAGAAATTAAAAGTAATTATGAATATAAAAAGGGGTATTTATAAACCAATTTTCAGATATAATCACCAAAATGTGTAATAGAAATAATTAACTTAAGGATTCACGGAAAATCTAAGTTCTTAGATTGAAAAATTATCACCAAATCAATTCAATGTAAATTATTCCAAAGGAAGATAGGATACATAGATATACCTAAAATTCAGTTTCTTTGAAATTAAAAAATTATCGGTAATGTCACCATAATCGCTAGAAAGCAAAAACATTGTAGGAACGAAATAAATTTAATAATTAATTTAACTGGAAAAATCATCTGAAGCTGTTAAAGTTATGAAGTTTAAAATTTTAAGAATTGATATTTTTTAACTGTAAATTTGCTTAAAACTGGTTTTTGAAAATATCATTTAAGAACCATTATGCGCAAAATGTAAAAGACCAACTTAAAAATTGGTTTTGAGAAGGAAAATTACCAGATTGTTAAAATGTGGTTTGGGTTGTCATTCTATGGTCTTTTTTTATGCTAATTAGAGCTAGTTTAACTGGGACTTACAGTTTATTGAAAAAATTACAAAAATTCCCTCAAAGTGGGAGTCGAATACATAAAATCTTGAACTGTAGGACAGAGGGAAGTATTTTTTTTATAAAAATTTGAGAGTAATATTAATAAACAGATATTTAGCAGCATATCAAAAACCGATGAAGGGAAATATTTAAATTTTACAAGTTATTTTCCACTCTTTTTAATGAAGTCACTGACTCACTACTGAAAATAAATTGTTATTCGAAAATTAAAGTTAATAAAATTGTGTTTACTATAAACATACTATGGCATGCTTCCTTTTAAAAAATTGCATAAATTTTTAGTAAATGCTTAAGCTTTCATTTACTACTTTTGTATTTTGTGTGTGTATTGAATCTCTTTTAACTTACAAAACATTTACTTCTAATTAAAAATTGTGTGACAAATATCTTTACAGGATATTACCAGCGAATATATATAATCTCATACCCTATATTATAGGTACTTTTCGTATACCAAACTTACACCTCCCATTTTTCATTGTTTACATATGCTAATTTTTACAACATCATAATTGTCTGGTTACTTCTTTTTATGCTATTTTGTACCTTCTTATGTGCATAACTTTCATTAAATTCCACGCGTAACAAAAAGTTAAGCGTGGAATCCAAGAGCATGCCATTCCAATTTCCATTTAAAATATAAAAGTTTAAAAAACATTACAGCATTTTTCCTTAAATGTAATACAATTTTTTTTATCAGAAATAATTAGTTCTATAAGGTAAATATATTAAAAGACACTTTTCAAAACTCCATGAGATTGTTAATTTAAATATATTTTTATATATCTTTATATAAATATATATATATATATATATATATATATACAAAATATTATACTAAATTTAAAATATCATTACATCAGAAAAGAGAAAATTTAAGTCACAACATACTTTCCCAAAATTTCAAATTAGTTCTTTGTTACGAAAATTACATGATATCCTTAAAACTACTATTATTCCATGTCATAATAAGTCATATTGGTATTTTCTAAAATGCTTTGCGTTTTCATAGAATTGTATACATTCATTGTAGATATGGTAGTATTCAAAATAATTCTAATGCTTAAAATAGGCTATTAGAGATTCAAGTTAAATTGATGCTAAATATATAAAGAAATTGCATTAAGTAGCGTTAATTTTGCGTGTTACTTCAAGATAGATAACCAATCATGTCAAATTATTTCTAAGATTTAAAAGTTCTTGATAACTTTTAGATTAGTCTAACGCATAAAGTTTCTTATAAATTTTGCCTTTTCTTTTCTTGAAAAAAATTTTAATTGGATGAATTTTACAATAGATTGCATACAGATTTACTATAAAACTTTCAACCATTACTCAAATTTACAGTGACACCATTTATAACTGAGATATTTACTATTTTTAGCGGTGACTATTTTCAGAAAGAGAATGAGTTTTAATTTGATTTTAAAAGTTCTATGAGCTGATACTTAATATTTTTTTATTTTTTGGTTGCATATTATTCTTAAAAATATTATAAAATGACTGCAAAATCATCAAAAACTCAGGAAATTAAATTGCTAAAATACAATAAATTTGTTTAATAAGTAGCATAAAGGTCTTAACAGACTTTAAGCAATTTTAATTCAAACTACAAATAATGCGAGTACAGAAGTAATAGTTTCTAATAATTTAAAATTGGAAAATAATTTAAAATTAGAAGTTTCCCATAAAGCTGCTTATCAGTTTGTTCAAAATAGGTTTGCTTCAATTTTTTCCCTAACACAAATTCTAAATTAATGTATCATTATATCCTTTGAATTTCTTGCTATTTTTGATGTACAAATTGTGTTAGTTAAAGAAACAAACATAAATTCAATTTGATTAATAGGAAAGCAGCTTCATTACATCATGTTTTGTAAACAAACTGAAATGCTATCTCAGCCAAATATTTTGAAGCCAAGCACAAAAAATCATCTGTTACATTGAGTAAATAATCGCCATGACGCCAGATATGTAACAAATGACACGAGCTGCAGCGATAAAAGTGAGAATAAGAACTGGAAGAGTAATTAATACAAGGCGGCTGTGATGAATACTTGGCTTAGTCTCAGGTAGATAACATAATATATACAGCAAGTGAGGAGGGAATTCAACGTGAAATCTAATTACACCAGCTAAAACGTTGAAAGTAAAGAAACTTGCGTACGTCAGTAGTAAATACTGATGACTGAAATTTTAATGTATGCATAGCAGAGAAGAGGAATTCAGAGAAGAGGATAACAGAGTTCATTCACTTTAATTTCTAAGAAAAAAAAATTACTTTTAGGACTAAAATACAAACATACTCTATATTACTATTGATGTCTTATGGTTCTTTAATAGTATTTAATATAACTTATTGAAATTATATTTAAATTTATGAAGCATAAAGAAAACTGTTCTGATTACGGTAATTAACTTTTATGAATGAATATTTTAATATAAAATAAATTTTGAAAAATCCTTTGAAGATAAAAAGAGTAATTAAAGTTTAGATATTTATTTTCATAAACAATTACCTTTCTGAATCAAAGTTTGTGTAAGCAGGTATCCTTCAGTTACCCGAGAGCTTAAATTTGTCAATTCCCGATAAATGAGGAAAAATAAAATGGTGTTTTATAGAATGCTGAACATTTCAACTTACTTTCGAAATTATATTGAAAATTTAATGAACCCTTCTTTGCGTAGTGGTGGAAATTTCCATCATAACATTGGATGCTCAAAAATTACATAAAAGAACAAGTTCACTTTAAGCTGATCGTGTTTGGATACCTTTTTAATGTCCATTGCATAAAAAGAAACATAGCTGTCAAAAATAAGCAAGTGTCACTATCAGTGAAACGAGTTTGAAGTCGTAATTCCGATGTTTGTGCATAAACGTATGATTTCGTTTTAAATTTTGCTTTATTATATTTGAGTTTCTATTGCTAAAAAAGTGAAAATGAGTGGAAGAAAGGTTTGTAACAAGTGTTTGTTATTTTTAGAGTAATTTCTTAAAAAGTTTGCGTTTAATTTTTTATTTTAAATAAGAACTTAGCATGATGATGGAAATTTCCATCGTGTTGTTTTTTGCTAAATTTTTACTATAAATATATGCAAAGATTTTGTTAATTCTTTTTCCTTTAATTTTAAACATGAATAATATCACCTTGATTTATTTCCCCAATAAAGAAAAAGTCATGCAAAGAAGGGTTAAACAACGCTACTGGTTTTCACACTAAGCAATATTTTAATATCAAAAGAAATTTAATAAATTATTTTTCTGAGGAATCAGCTGTGTTTCGATTCTTATTTTCATGCAAATGCATGTTAGCCTTTGTAATGTTTGTAATCTTCATTTATATATATGTTACCGTGAAAGACCGAAATCAGAGAATGTCGACATTCACCGGTGAATGTCAACACATACCAAAAACGTTGGTGAAAGACCGTACAATTGATTACATTTCTTGCACTTTCGGACCATCGCCGGTATATGTCGACAATCACAGACAAGCTTTGGTGGAATTTGAAAAGATGATTAAAGAGCTCGAAAAGGAGATAACAGAAGGCAACGTCAACAAAGAGTTGCGGCCTAGAGCATTTAATTTGTTTGTTGTCAGGTTTGTCCCGCGGGTTAAAAATCCTCTACACTTCCTCTACTCACTGTGATTGGTCACTCCTCCTTTCTAAGAGAGGCGATAAGTTACGTCACACATGTGACGTTTTTCACGCCTGAAATATTGAGATAAGAAAATGCAAATCTGCATTTCTCCTCTCCGGATACGGAGAGATGAAACGCATATTCAAGATTCACCATTAGTGCATTGTGGATGTCGACATTTGCCGGTGTAAGTGAGAAATGAGGATATCTAGCAAATATTTCGGACATACACCAAGCGACTACGTGAATGTTGACATTCACCAGCGAATGTCGACATTCTCCAGATTTCGGACTTTCACGGTAACATATACATGGTACATATCATTCCTTCAATCTTCAGATATCACTTCAGCACTTTTTTTAAAAAAGAATTACAGCACTCATATCTAAGATATAAATAAATGTATATTTAGAGTTGATCTATTAAAATATTATTCATTCTAAAAGAAGTTTTAAAAAATTTACTGTTTATACCTTAAGGATTATTAAATTTCTCAAAACCAATTATTTTTCAAGCACATTCCTTTCTGATGGGAGAAATAGAGACAATATTTTTATGGACCATATATTTAAAAAAAATTAAGACTTTTGAAGGACATTAAATAAAGGTCTGAATTTATTTTGAAGAGAGGCTTATCGTGGGTGGCGTTATAGATATCATTACGCAATCAAATTGTTCAAAAAAAATCAAGATCCTAATTTTTAAAAAGACAAGGAATGTTTCGTAACTCCTTTCGGACCCAGCTATGCATAAAGAGTTAAATTTAACTCCCATCACTTTTTCATCGCCGCTTCCCGATTTAGAGCCCGCCCTTGGCATTCACCTTGCTTTTAACAACAAACCAATATAAAATAAAGCTCATTATCAGATTAAGTTAGACATTCTATTTATTGTTCAGGTGGGTTTTATAAAAATAAAACGAGATATAAATCTTCCTTCAAGTAGGTACAAAACAGATCTTTGATATAAATTATAGGTAATTTTATCATTCTTAAAAGCAATGCCAGCGAAGACTTGCTTCTCAATGTTTCATTTCCGTAAACTTTAAAAAATGATTACACAAAAAAATACCTGGAATACTTCTGTAGCATAAAAATGAAATTTGTCGGATGGAAGTATTAAATGCATATTTAATATGCAGTGAAATTTAGATGAGTAAATCCATTAAAAATAAAATTTATAAAATTTTCAGAATTAATGGATTTTTCATAAATGCACATACAAGTATATTTTCAAGCTTTATTTAATTAATGCAAAATATAATATGGGACCATCCTATATAAATGCATTTGTATCATTATCGTATTCAAGTAAATTTATAGCCCAGATATTGTTAGTTGTCTTAATCGTTTTGCAATTTACAAATACGTAATAGAAACTTTAATTTGGTTCTCAAATTGTGAAATATATTTTCTAGTAAGTTTTAAAGGATTTATAGTACATTAAATTATGATAGCTGAAATTTCACATTTTATAAGCACATGTATTTTGTTTAAACTAAAATTAATACAGGTAAAAAAATTACCGTAAAATACCACTTGTTTCTTAGTTACAAACTTAAGATAGATATCTTTCAAATAATTAACGGAATACTTCATTTGCTTTTTGGAATTCGTAATAAAATGTTTTCCAGTGTTAATAAGTGTTTGTAAAAAATCTTTAAACATCATTAATATACATGCATTTTTAATGTATGCATGTAAATATTAAAGAATACTATCTTTCCAAAGGAATATCATTTACATATTCCGTAGGACAGACTATTCTTGATTAAACTTTCATATGAAATTTTAGTTTCTCAAAGATCATTTGATTATATTAATCAAATAGCAGTACTTAACACAATTCACATTATTTCTTTTGTTGTTACAATGCAACATTTTACTAAGGATTTTAAATTCCTTGTTATCTTTAATATTAATATTAAGGACTTGGATACATTGGATAAGATCCTTGGAAAAGGCGTTGGATATATCTGAACCATTACTACCGTCAATATCAATGACCAGGTGTCAATGCAATGTGAGATTAATGCTCACCGATCAGCATACACAATCAATTCTTTACGATAAAAGTATAGTACAATTATTTTTCTGAATATGTTCAATTGAAATTTGTGCAAATTAAATTTGTCATCTAGGAGAGGCAAAATGTTCTGATAGCTAAAATAGTGTTTGCACA
Source organism: Latrodectus geometricus (assembly GCA_026290005.1). NCBI lineage: Eukaryota > Metazoa > Arthropoda > Arachnida > Araneae > Theridiidae > Latrodectus > Latrodectus geometricus. Next base: position 19,003 of record JAPDSC010005333.1, read on the forward strand.
CTTATTGATGCCTTTAGAGGGCGTCGAGTAGTAACACTACCTTGTAAAAAATGGAATGCTAATAAGGGAATCCTTCAGTTTGTCTTTAATACACGAAGAAATAAACAATGACACTAAGTTATTCCACATTTAGGTTCAAAATGCTCATTACAAAAAGACCCAGTAATAACTTTTTTTTTTTTTTTTTAAGAAAGTGATATTTTTTCCTGAAGAACGAAGAAAGGTCAGTAAAACACGCAATTCTACAAAGACATTCTTGTAGATTACTGCAAAGTTGGTGAACGTACATGAAAGTCTTCGTCAGGCTGTGGACTGAAACAGCAATTGTTACCTAAATTGAGTTTTGTTATATTTGTAGGCTAAATTTCACTTGCTAATCAGTTAATTGACCCGCAAAAGAGCTGTCAATTGGATAATTTACACGTGTTATGTTGTTAGTTACGACAAATGGCGAAATGAAGCCACACCCGTCAGGGACTGGGTGAAGCTCCATCCACTACCAGAGGTATTAATTTGGAATGGGAACATGGAAGACATTGCGACCAGACATATTTTAGGTGCCCCAGTCGCCATTACTGAACACGACTGATCTTCAGCTAAACCCGGGATTTGAACTCACTGCCTTCTGGTAACGAGAATGATACTCTAACCAAACAGGCCACAGCGGTTCGTTTACAAGTAATTTTCCATATTAATTTGTAATCGAGATGTGCTCACTTTAAAGATGTGTCTATAAGTGTAAATGTTTTCAAAGAAAAACAAATCAATATATATATAATTATACTTATTCATTTTAAGTAGTAAACTTAACTTACCTTTCCAAAGCTGCCCTTGCCAAGTAACTTCAAGAAAACGAAATCATCTATAGTGTATTTACGAAAGTTCAATTTTTTAAGTGCATCTGTAGGACTATCTTTCTGGGAGCTGTCATCAACAGATGACTGGGAAAATAATGTCGTAGTAGTTGCAGACGAGATTACTGATGACACTGAGGATTTTCTGCCATTTTTTTTCTCCACACTATCTGGACGCTTCCCTGTGAATCATTGATTAACACCATAATTCAGAAAAATGTTCTAATGAGTGACCAAGAAAATTACATTTGAGAGCGTTAATGAGATACAGTAACTGTGACAAACCTTCTTAGAATTATAAAAATTTTTTTTAATTTTTCAAACAAAATTTAAATTCTGTAAATTTTATGATTTAGATTAGTAATTTTTTACACTATTTACATTTTACACATTTAATCTATTTGCATGTTAGGTTGTTAATATAAAAATATACAAATACACAATAATCATGCATTTTATTAGATATATAAATCTATATTATTTGATGCTTGCATTTTAATAGATAAGTAAATATAGTTAATTGTGAAAATAAGAAATTAATGTATGGAACAATTTCCATAAACGATAAATCAAAACCTCGTAGCATAGATATTTTACTGGATTCAGTTGCATAAAACCAAAAATCATTTCGAGTTTGAGTAGATAAATACTCCCAAAAGAGCCTTAAATTCAATTAAATTCTGCTATGAGGAATTTGATGCTATTATTTTAATGCTCATGATATTATACGTTTTTTTTTTAATTTTAACCATTCTCTAATATCATATTGTTACAATCAAATTGGTTTATATGAATACATAAAATGTATTCATATAAACCAATTTGATTGTTTAAGATGTCAACATTAGAAAATTCTATAAAAAAACAGGATTTTGCTTTGCCACGAAATATGAGTTGGAAGCTGATTGTTTAGCGCACTGGCTTTTGGCTCATTAACTCTTGGGTTCGATTCTCATTTCATGCAAAAATGTTTATACTGGTTTGGTTCTAGTCTAATTAGTTCTCATAAATCATATAAACTAAACCAAACAAAATGTTCTAGAAAAAATATAAATCGCCAAGCTAGATTCTAATGTAATCTTATCTTTATTACTCGCGCGTAAAGAGTGGTAGGAAAATGTTTGGACAAAGTAAACTCATTTCTGTATGAGATTGAGATGCTCTTTAACAGAAAATTCGACGATCACAAATTTTGTTTCACTTAAGCTAAGAATATCTTATTCGACTGTAATAGACTGTCTCCTCAAAAGAGTCCCACTCATTACAGAGAAATTATAAAAAATATCGAGCTATCAACTATTACGATCTGGATAGAAACTATCAATCTACGATTGCAATAGGACTGGAAAACTGAGATTTCAAAGTAACCATAATAGTAATAGATTCATCATCATTAATTATGTAACACATTTAAGTTGACTATTACTTTCCACACGAGATACTTTGCATTTATTTTCTTTTAAGAGCGGAATGTACGCTCCGATCAACCATTACACCTCTAACTTCAATACGATTCCGTATTTCAAGTTTGATTACAGATGTATCAGATTCTATATATTTTTTTTTAAATTGCGACAACTGAAGACAAATAGTTCTTAGTGTAGATTGTCCTTTTCAACTATATCCTGATGCACCGCAGATGCCTAGTGATATTCAGAGCAAAGTGAGAATATTCCTTTTTATATAGCATAAGCTCAGAACTGGGCGTTATGACCTAGGATATCATTTTTTTTACAACTGGTTTGTAGTCATTTCTGCCACATTTATAACTCAGCGGTACAAAGATAGCATTCTATGACCATATTATTGTTCTTTTCGTGACACTCAAAAAGCTGTTGAGTTGAGTTGTTTGGTTGATTCTTGAATAGATTTGTTATTGCTGTTTAATTACCTCTTTAGTCAAAAACTATCCATTTTTTAGCTTCTTGCCCACTGTTTTAAGAAAAAATGACAAATCATCAGATTTTGATGAAAGTGGTCTAATTGTTGGGATATTGAAAGTCGTCAGCCTTTAAGCATAAACGTGAAAACCCTCAAAGCATTTGTTGTGCCATCTACGAATTGACTGCTTGTAGATCCTTTGCTCGAAAATTTTTTTGTACTAGATAAAAATTTAGAATAACACATTTTATTGTTTACGAACGGTAAGTTTTTATGGGTGGTTATAGTTAGAATATTCATTTGGAAACGTTTTGTATAGTAAATATTTTATACTATCAAGGAATTTATCTCTTTCGCGACAAAAATCACACCTTTTTCACGCAAGTTTTATTACCTTTAAAACTGAATATTCCCAATTATCTGAATATTTCCAATTTAAGGACTGGGAATTTACTTGGTTAAAAATTTTTGACTGATATTATTAGCATATTGGTCATTTATAGTTGGTTCATCGCTCTATGGAGTTATTTTTGTACACGAGAGCTGATTCGACTCAGAAAGTTTAAAATGAATTCAGAACTATTAACTTATATTTTCTTATAGAAATGAATAAAATTATAAGGTAAAAATAATGTTAAAAATGCAATAGTAAGCCTCAGTTAATTGTTTTTAACTAGTTTGTTTGGTTTATTTTGTATTTTGTCGCGCAACGGATATTTTTGTACGCTCGAGTTAATTAGATCCGGTTTAAAATGGATTCCGAATCAATACAAACGTTCAAAAGCAAGGTGGGATTCGAACCCACAAACTGTTGAACCGAAGCCGAAGGCAAGAGCACTAACCATTAGGTTACAAAATGGGCTTGCTTTTACCTGAAACGATTAATAATTTTCGCAAATATATCCATTTCTCTTTGACTGTCGTTAAAAATTTTTTAAATAATTATTATATGCGGTAAGAAATTATAATATTGTATATGTACATATATAGATTACAAATTTTTGTTAAAATGTTTTAGAATTTTAAAGGCTATCAATTTATCTAAAGGTACTGATAAGTGCCACTTCACTAAAAAGTATTTTGGCCATATAGCTAGTCCGTGTTCCACAGAGCTTTACAAACAGCAAAACTTTTACAACATATTCAATTAACTAATAGAATCTATCGAGAACTATTGATTCTAGATAGATTTTAATCAAGTTGCATTTAAAAGTTATTGTTAAGGGATTAAAAGTTAATTCATAAATGTGAGACTTTTTAAGGTTTAGCTTAACTAACATGTGCTCTTATAAATTTAAAATTATCTTTGTTTTCAGTATTAATTCATAACAAATATTTCGAATATCAAGCGAATGTATGATTTTACATAATTTCTTGTACAATATCATGCACAGTATTTTTAAAAACAGATGAATTCGTGTAAAGGAGATAAAGTTATGGTAAAGACGTAGAAAGATTTTTTTAGAAATTTCACGGCAAAAACGAACTAATATGATTCATATATGATTTTGTAAAATACATATATTTATCAATATATGCTTCTAAGTTTTCTGGTTTGTTTCTCATAACACACCTAAACTATTGAAATGTACATACAAATTTTAATTTAAGCAAGAAAATCTTGACAGGAGTAATGAAAAAGAAGGCGAGAGTAAAATATAAAAGTAATGCCAAAAACATGTAAAAGAAGTAAAGAGTTTACAGAGTTTGAAGTACAAAATATACAAAAGTATTCTAAAGAAAGGTGAAGAAAAATAGACTGAAAACCCAGAAAAAGTTGTTGAAAAAAAGAAATCGAGAAGATGAGAAAATAGTTCAGATTTGCTCTATCCATATTTCCCAAAAAAAAAGAACAAAAGTGCAGGACAAATATAAATAGATGTCGCGGCAATAAAAAATGCTTCAAATTGAGACTAACCTTTCTTAACCTTATCCAAGACTTCAGACAGCAATTTCTGATTCACACCACATAAATTCGGCATGTATTTTTCGCACTTCTGATGACATGTCACGTTACACTCTGTTATAAGAAAACATGCGTATACCTTGATTAAGCATAAACAATACCTTTGTTTTACAACATTAAAAGACAATCTGTTGAAGTTTGAGTGAAAATACATGATACACATTACAAATTTAGAGCAGAAAATGCGATAAATTGAGTGATATTTATAATAAATTTAATGTAAATTTTCATACAGTTTATGAAAACTGAAATACAAGTTTGTTGTTCTTTCTAAATGGAAGAGAACATGAAGCATTGTCATCAAATAATTAATATTTTATATATAAGTAATAATCAAGTAATAAAGGTTATATAGTTTGATTACACAATCCTTCTTAACTAATATTAAATTTAAATAAACTTCTTAACCTGATCCTTCTTAACAAAATGAGTTTTGAAACTACGTTTCAACAGATGTTATTTCTATACATTTTTAAAATCTATGAAACAAACTCTTTATTTCGTTGGTAAACCAAATTTTTTATCCGGTTAAACTGAAAACATCTGCTTGGAATGGACTAAAATTTATATCAGAATGTCGCTCTCTAGCTAATTTAAAATATAAGCTATGTTTCATTGTGAAATTTCAATAGCACAGCATTTTTATTTAGTTCGAACCATAATTAACGAAATTTTAAATTCACAGTAAAGTTGCTTATGTCCCGATGAACATCATTCTAGAACTTAGCTTGCTTCAGGAATGAAGGAGTGTAGTATTTTCTACCCATTTTATATTACTTACATGTAATAATTTTGAAAGGCAGAGCAAATATACACATCTGATTATTCCTTTCCTACCATATTCGCATATTGTAAATTTTTAAAAAATTAACGATTATTTTTTTTATTTTTTAAGGCTATCCTTTTAGCCCCCTGAAGAGGACATGCTTCCTGAAGGTAAATATTTTTCCAAACTGCAACTCAACTCGAGCGTTAGGTACACGTTTTCCACTTAAAGTTACTACCCCCTGGTACAGTATATTTTTCAGATATTTAATTTTATCTATGAAGGTATTGCAGGTCTTTCTCCATAATCCTAAATCGTGATGCTATTTTCAAATATATAAGCTAATTTTCACAACCCTATACATTAAATATATGCATTGCAGTTAAGTTAAATTTGCATTATCATGGGTACAAGATTGTATAAAACGCAAAAACTTTAAGAGGATTTAACTTATCCAAAAAAATTATAACATACTGCAGAATTGTTTGAGAAGTTACTGATATTAAATAAAAAGTGATAAACATGAACAGAATATTTTAACAGATCTTAAAATAAATTATTTTTTTAGAGAAAGTCCTTTCTAGATCATACAATAAACTTTTAATATTGTTTACCCAATTATAATAGTTACTTTTCATGATTTAGGAAATATAGTTTTTCATTACTTGATATACTATTTTAAATATTTCAAATTGTTTATAATGAAAATACTTGTAAACAAAGTATTTTCATTCACAAAATCACCATTAGCGGTTAATAAACTATAATAAAAGTGTTTTCTTAGTTTACCTGATAATTTTCTGTAGCATTACTTGCTCAATAAACAATTTTATTATTGGAGAGGTACTCTTCTGCATTGTTGCAAATTACTTACTTCAAAAATAGTTATGAATATATATGTTCAATTAATTAAATTCATTTAAGAATCATTTTTTGTAAATATTCTTAATGAGCTTCTAAATTTTTTAAAATCAATAAAAGGCCATTTAAACTTAAAATTATATATGGAAATTATTGTTATTCGTAAGTAACTAATGCGCATAAAAATATGACTTGGCTAATTAATTGAAAATCTTTTAATAGGAAAGTTAAAACTTACCGAGTCAGGAGACATTGCAATTACTAAAATGCTTAAAATCATTTTATGTTTAAAATTCAATATAAAGAAGTTAAACAGTTAGAATAATTTTAAAGTAAATATTGAATCTGTTTTTGAGTAGCAATATCAGATGGTGATTTTTCAAACCAGTAAGACATTAACGAAATAACTTTAATAAATTATAAAAACAATAAATTAACAAAGTAACTTTAATAATTTAAAATTAACTTCAATGAATAATTTTAAAATAAAATGCATAACTTAAAAGCATTTGAACTTTATCATAAATTCATTGCCTGACGAAATGTTTTCTACATTTTACGGCATAAAATGTATTTTATTTACTTTTAAGCATCAATGTACTTGTTTTTGAAGTTTTTAAATTTGTTACTTTATTGTAAGCGAAGTTAAATAGTATACAGAGAAATTAAAATATTCTCTGTACTATAAAAATTACCTAATTTAAAGATAATACGTGAGGGAATATGAAAATAAATATAATTCTTACAAAATGAAGTATCAATTTAAATTTTAATATATTTTGAATAAAATTTTATTGAATTGTTATCAAAAAAGTATTATTAAAATATTCTATTCAAATAGAGGGGATGGTTAAAATAAATTTAGCGAGTTAAAAACATCATTCGCAAATATTTTTAGATTATTTAAGTATACGTTTCCGTCGCATGATCATTGTGCAAGATGGATGATAAATCGGCAATATTTTTCAAAGTAATGTCCAGAAATCGAGTTTTTAAAATTTAATAATGCTATATTCAGAAATACGAGAATTTAATTCAGCTCTATTATATTTAATAGATAATTAACTGAAGATTTTTATGAATTTTTTTTAAAATTTTTTTTTAAAGATTAAGATTTTTTAAAAATTTTTCCCCCATATTGATCAAAGTTCTCACATAATGGACATGGTCATCAGCTTTCCATTCAGTTATCAATAATTTGAAAAATTTTTTTTTCAATAATTTAAAAGTTTCTTTTCCCAATATAATTTAAAAGTTTCTTTTCCCAATATAATTT
>JAPDSC010005333.1:34491-45478 GCA_026290005.1 Latrodectus geometricus
ATATATATATATATATATATATATATATATATATATATATATATATAAAGTCTTTCATGGAATTTTACTTTTATAATTACTGTTTGAATAATTGAAATGCTCAATTTTAAAAGGCTAATGCTTTTATAAAATTATAAGACATACCAAATAAAATTATAAGACATACCAAACAAGTTATTTTGTAGTTCTAGAGCTATCTTTTGTAAAATAATTATGCCTAAAGTTTAAAAAGAATTCTGCCATTATAAACCTCCACATAGAAGAATCAAATTTACAAACTGTTGAAGTAATGCTCTTGACAGTTCAAACTCAGCTTAAATTTAACATTAACAATCAATATATATATAATAATTATTACATATAGCAAATAAGCATAAAATGAATTGAATGAACATTCATGTTGAGTTTGACGAAGCTGTTCAACTCAACATGAACTTGAGTTGAAAGTTTATTATTGATTCAATCAACAATTTCTTGAATTCGCTAGTTAAAACAAATTTTTACAACTATTTTCGAAAATCAAAAATTCTCTCTAAAAAAAAAACACTACATACGAATTCATAAGGTTATTAAAAACGCAAAGTTAAATAAAAATGAATTTATTAAAATTGTTCCTGCATGTGAGTAAACTGACTGCAGATGTTAAGTGTACTTCTCAGCCCATTTATGCAAATTATCTTCCTACAAATTAATACACGTGACATAAATAGAAGTTTAGAAGCTTTCACTGCTGTTCGACAGATTCCTTGAAGAAGACAGATGTTTCTTTAATAGAAACAAGAAGGCCATTTGCATTACTTTCAAGATGACAATTTAAGAACAGTGAGTAATGGAGGATCTTTTTATAGGCATGCTAATGGTGAGTACTCCAAGCTCTCGACAAGGTGCTATCAAACGGGTAGAAAACAGAAGTATTGTCATTCCAACCCACTGGCAAATTACCAACTATTCATTTGCATTGCCTCACATTAGTACACATTTACATTGTTTCCAAAGAAATCCATCAAAGTGGTCTACATCTTTCATAAAAGTTGAAACTATCGATATTTCCAAAGATTTCCGTGCAGATAAAACTAGGCATTCATGTAAAAATTTATATCTGGAAAGTTTCTAAAGTTATTGCTTAAGAGACAGAAATTTAAATTAAAAATTTAGAATTAATAAATTCGAATTTTAATGTCTTTATGATAGTAAGAATCTCAAATATCTTATTATCGTCATTAGATACTAAGAAACTAACCGAGTCCTGATGTAGAATAACATTACACAATTAATATTAAAATTTTAATTTATAATTTTGATTAATCATTCTAATGATTTCATTACAATATTAATTTTCAGTAACCAAATATTAATTAAAAATGTTTTAGCTTTTTTTATTATAACTAATTAATGACTAAATTATTAATATATAATCTAATTTATACATTTCATATGGAATATATTAATGAAAAAATGAATGCATATTAATTTTATTAACGTAATCTGTTTGTGTTTGCAAGGTAGTTTTAAATCATGAAAAACTATTTCTTAAAACATTTTGATTGTTATAGGGAATCTATATAATTTGGACATATCAAAACTGCAGTAGAAATTTGCCTCGTGGTAAAATATTATAACATTTAAATCGTTAATGCATATATTCCATGAAATAAATAGGTTTTAAGCGTTCAACAATAATCTAATGATAAAAAAGCGTTCTACGTAGAGAAGTCACAGTTTTGATTCTAATCACATTTTAAGAAAGGGAAATAGATATTGTTTCTACACGACATCTATCAAAACATATTTTTGAAGTTTTCTGAGCTCTCCTATTTTGTGAAACAAATCTAGACATTATCTATAAAAAGTAATAACACCCTTCATATGTTAGGTTATCCATTACGCAATGTCAGCCACTGATATTAAGTTATATTTAAAGAAATTCAAGCAATATTTCCTTTCTATTCTAGTCCACACCTAAGAATTTCTAATATTTAATAAATATTTTACTTTCATTATTAGTGGAAATGTTTTACTTTTTCAATGCAACTAGTACCCAGAATTCGGAAGTTTCGATATTTAAGATATTTAAGATATTCGCACCAAATGAGACAGTTAAGTTTTAGGTCTACATTTGAAGAAATTTAAAATTATAATGGAATTTCTGAAGAAATTTTTGTACTATATTCCAGTTTAAAGTAGAGTCTAAACCAGTACAAAACTCCATGACCTAGTGGATAATTCAATTCATGAGTTGTTAAACCAAAGATCATAAATATATAATTATATATGTTCAATCAAAAACATAATCCTAAACTATACATTTTCAATAAAAAAAATTGCAATATAAATTAAAAAATTAATTTAGAAATATTTAACTTTATAAAGACAAATTTACATTCGTAGCAATTTTAATTTATGCAAACATTTAAAATAACACACATCTGTCTCATTGTAATTAAGATTTTTCAATACATAGAAAACATTTACAAAAAGTTAAAATTTCTAATAAGATGTCTTTACTCGTAAAAAGAAACTAAATTTTTTTGAACGAAAAAAATATTTATTCTAAAATGTCATTACAAAATTTATTTTTAAAAATATTTAAAAGCCGTACAACTATGTTTTTAAATAAAAGAAATTGGGTGTGACAATCGCATCGATAACATTAAGCCATAAGCAAAACATTACCAAAAGTTTCAGATTTTAAGCTGAATTTTAAAAACTAGGAAATAAATATTTATTACAACTGGGTTTGTTTTTACACATATTTTTCTAAGTGAAAACTGTTTTTAAAATTGTATAAAAGTTTATTATGATACAAGAACTTAAAAATAAATAAACTTGAAAAACGTCCGTAGAAGCCTTTTCATGACTTCAATTTTTTATTTCACCGAACTCCAATTAAATTTACATAATGGAGTAGCAACTCTTCAATTAGTTCATTAAGTCATTTGTTGTTGTCGTGTGCCAGAGAGAGAGAGAGAGAGAGAGAGAGAGAGAGAAAGAGAGAGAGAGAAAGAGAAAGAGAAAGAGAGAGAGAGAGAGAGAACATCCATGCCCGAGTCAGGATTCGAACCCAGGTTCCACCATTAAGTCATTTAAAAATGCTTTAACTCATCTCACCATTAAAATGGTTTAATTCACTTGTCGCTATTTGATAAACTCTTGTCTACTTAGATTAACCTACAGTTTAAAGTGGTTATGGAATCAATATAAATATCCATGCCCGCGCGAAAGAAATTGAACCCATGAACTATTGAACGAAGTCCACAGAGCTACCCTTTCGCTATATGTGAATCCAGATACATGCAGTAATATAATATGAGTGGTGTCGTTTTTATCCATTATAAGCAGTTACATTCAAGTAATTCACTAACTGAAATAATTATGAAAACAATATTGACCGATGTGCATCCAGATACATACAGTAATGGAATAAATTGAATGTTGCAGTTTTTATCCATTATAAGCAATTACATTCAAGTAATTCACTGTAACTGAAATAGTTATGGAAACAATATTGAACGAAGGAATAAAGTATTTATCTATGGATAATAAGCTACATTTTTAATCTCAGAAATAAATGCACAGAGTGAAAATCCTTAGAGTATTGAAACTTATTCATATTGGATTAAAATAATTATGAAAACAATGTTGACCAATGAAATAAAGAAGTATTTACCTACGGAAATAAGCTAAAGATATATTTTTAATCTCGGAAATAAATGTACAGAGGGACAATTGATCTGTTTACTAAGTGTTCGATATTTGTGTTTTTAAAATGCTTGGAGTAGTAGATTTATTGGGTACTTTTTGAGAATCTGTTGCTTTTGCTTCATCATTAGGTAGACCCTTGAAATTTACTATCCATTTTGGATTAAAATATATTATTTCAGATTATTGACATATGCGTAAAGATTTTGTTCTAGTTAATAATGTAAAAAAGAGTTTTGGCAGTAAGACAATACATGATTAAAGATACTATTCTAATAATCGAGTAATTACTGTTTTGTTACTATTTTTGTTTAATATTAATGAAAAAGGAAAATCCTGATATGATTAAACTGATTAAATAACTTTGAAATGAAGCCTTTACTTTAGGCATTTCTCATTCTATCAGTGGATTCTCTCTCTAATTTCCCATAAAACATTCTAATCTTTAAATCAATCTTTGTAAAACTAAATTTTCTAAAATGTGTTTAATCAGTGTACTTGCACCTCATGGCATTTTGTGGGGAAAATTGGAAAATAAAAATAATCAGATAAATTCCAACAAGTTTTTACCAATATTTGAGTAAGTAAAAACAGTATCCATTTATATTAAAATTTATAGTTCAAAATTAGAAGAATAAATTATATTCACTTTTCGAATTTAGTTATAAGTTTTGAATTTAAATGTTAGTAATTAATCATTCACAAGCGAATCATGCATTTTATTTATGTTCCAAAAATGTACTCACGTTTATATTCTTTCTCCGATACATTCTGTTTATTTGAGCAGTTTTTGTCATCTGATAGTGAAGACACTGAAGAATCCGAATCCCAAGACTCGGAATCTTCATCAGAAGAGGACGTATATTCATAAACTGGTGTGGCCAATACTAATCCGTATCTAGTTGGACGAGGACTAGGAGGAGGTAATTTAGCACCTCTTTTTATTTTCTGCACTGGTCCTTTTAGAGGCTGAATTATTTTTTTCGAAAATTCATTTTTAGTTCTTTCTAGAATAGCTTTCTTTTTCATTTCCGAAAATTTAGAAATTGGATCACTAGTGAAGTTCGTTCCGTTAAAGTTCTTGGGAGCAAAAGAATTTCCATTTACGTCAATTGATCGATTTACTAAAGTGTTCGATGTTTCTAAAATGTTTGGAGTGGTAGATTTATTGGGTACTGTTTTAGAATCTGCTGTTTTTGCTTCATTATTTATTAAAGAACTCTTATTCAAAATAGCATCTGAATGCTTCGCATCCTGCTGATTCAATACTTTTTCATCATGTGCAACTTCAAGACGTTTATCAACGAGTTCAGATGTTTCACTTTTTAAGGCAACTTCAACTTCATTGATGTTATTTGATGAACCATTTGTGATGGCTCCATATTTTGTATCCAGAGGAATTTCTTTTGTTTTATTAGTTATCGCAGTTTTCTTTTCATCAAGTTTGTCAACGATTTTATCAGTTTTCAACAGTTCACATTTAGACTGGCTGATATTTTGAACTTTTTCAGACTTTACATTTTCAGTTAAATGGCTACTTTCAATTTTACGATCTGAAATTTCAGCTGTTGTTTTAGGGAAAATATTTTGTCTAATATTAGAGCTTTCAGTTGGTTCACTTGATGTAAAATTATTCCCTTTCTCAGCTTTCTTTTCTTGTTTTATTACATGAGGCTGATCTTTTCCCTCATTTTTAATGTCTTTACAAGAATGTTGATCATCTTTTCGCTCAGATAATGCATTTTCTGCATCAAATTTATCATTATGGGGATCTTGAGGTATAGATTTAATGTCATTGACATCAATTTGTTTTGCATCTAAATTACATTTTCTGATTTCTTCCGAATTTTCCGATTTCAAATTTTGGTCACTAGATAGTTTTGATTTTTGAACTAATCTATCCTTATCTAACAAATTCAAATCTTTGGTTTGTTGAGTTTTTATTGTATTGGGTATTGCATTATCTGTTTTGGTGAGAGTTTTAGATATTTCTAAATTAGCATTTTCTTTTGCAAAAACATCAATATCTGGAACAGTAGAGGATTTTCTATAACGTTTTTTAAGAATATCAGTATTCTTTTCTGGTAAATTGGTACTCGGTTCAAAATTTACATATTTGTTTTCTAATTTCTCTGTTTTATTAATATTTTCTGCTGTTTTCACTCTTCTCACCGAATGTTTCTTAGAAATTTGTGTTGCAGGCTTACAGCTAACATTTTCGGTTTTATTATCCTGAGTGGAAATTTCTGCACTTGAATTTACATCGGTTTTTTTAATTGCCGTTATATTTTTATTTGAAGTCCTTAATTTATTTGAATGCACATCATTTACTCTATTTTTATCTGAAGTTTTTTCAGCGAGTTTTTCATTGGCGTGTGTTAATACATCAGGAATTTTGCCAGAAGATTCCTTTTTATTACAGATATTTTTTAAGTTAAGTAACTGACTTTGATCATTAGTTGATAGTGAAGAAATATTTTTGGGAGATTCTTGTACCTTTGAATCTTGCATAAGAGAACTTTGCAAGTCTAATTTATGTTCATTATTACTTTTGACTTTTATAGTACTTTGGACAATATCAGGTATAGATTTCAAAGGTGCAACCGAGTTATGTGTATCATTAATTAACTTACTAGTGGCTTTTGGCTTTAAGACTACTACATGAGTTACATTAACTTCAAGGCCAGTATCTGGATCATATTTCAATAGCTTAGTATTGGTTTTTAGACTATCATCGATATGTGATTCGCTAGGCAAGAGTTTAATTTTTGATGGGAATTGCTTATTGGGAACGGTCTCGTGTATAAAAGATTCTGCTTTTAATGATTGGTCGGTTTGTTTATCAACTTTAATATTATCAGAAGTAGCAAACTTATTTAATTTATTGCTAACTATTGTTAAATTATTTGGTTTAGTGGATAGTTTAGCTTCAATGGGTTTCGACTTTGGTGGGGGTAATTTACATACAACTACTATTTCATTATCTTCTTTATTGGTCTTTGTTGATATAGTTGGTTTTATTTCTGGAGCGGATTTTGTGATTTGCTCTTTTACTGCTTTATCTTTTAATTCAGAATCTTTGTTTTTAGTTGAAAGTAACTTTTTATCAAATTCTTTGTCTACTTTATTAATTGAATTAGGTATTGTTTTACTATTGTCTTTATCAGGAAGCGTAGCATTATTTATTGTATTTATTTTTAAGGCACAAGGGTCTGTTTGATTAATTTTTATCTCGCTTAAGTTATTTGAATTAATTGATAAAAGTCGATCGTTGGTTTCATTAAAATTATTTGCAGAAAGTGATTTTAAATTATTTTTATCTTTAACTTTTGGTGTTTCAGAAGAAACGTTTTCATTACATGAGATTTTATCATTAAGTTTATTGCATTTAATCTGATTTGTTTCAATATTATCGGAAGCAATAGTTTTAATATCAGATTTTAATGTCGCTATATTTTTGGTTTCTGTTAAAGGGAACTTTTTATCAACAAGATTTCTAGATTCTGTAGTATTCTTCGTTACATCAGTATTAGCAGATTCGGACGGTAGTTTATTGTCATGAGATTTAATATCCAATTTTTTTGTTGGAATAGATGAATTAACTTCGAGGATATTTTTATTAACATAATTATTTATCTGTGGAGATTCCGTTAGATTTTCTGCTATTTTACTTTTAGAAAATTGATTCTTTGGTTTATCCTTAAGCGTCGTATTAATAGATGTTACAGAACTTAAAGAACAGCTTTTCTCTTCCACTTTATCAAATACTTTTTCGGTAGGAATATTAATCTTATTCTTTTTCGGTTCATTTTCAGTTTCTAAAATATTTTTATTTTTCTTATTTGATCTATCATTATCTAGAGCTGGAGAAATTGAAATTTCTTTAACATTTAACCCAAACTTATCATGATCAATCATTTTGTTAGAAGTATCCTTATTTTTTACTACTAGATCTTCAGATGGTTTCAATTGAATTTTATTTTTTACTGGGATAGATTCTTTTTCTTCAGACGATATTTTGTTTAAAGCATTTAATTTTAAAGAAGATAAATTATCGGATACAGTTACAGATTTTAAATTACTAATATTATTTTGAGTTTGCTGTTTCGGAACTACAGTGTCAACAGATTTTTGTTTGCTTTGTGCATTCTCAGAAATATTAAGGGATATATCTTTAGAAATTTTTAAGTTATCCATGACTGTTCCAGTTATTGAATTGTTTTGTTTGTTAAAAGCGTTTTCTATTACACTTTCATTCGTACTTTTTTCATTGATTTTAGTTTTTCCCTGCACAGAATCTATTTTTATATGACTTTGCAGAAAATTTGGTTTAATCAAACTAGTTTCTTGATCTTGTCTAGAACTCTTAATTTGTTCTTTTCCTTTTGAAGCGGAACATGTTTTGTCAATCTTTTTATTTTTTTCATCAACAATTTTAGAATTAGAACTTTTTACAAATACGCTATCTTTGTGTTTATTTAAATCAATATCACTATGTTTCAGGCTTTCATCTTTTTCAATTATATCATTACTATTATCAATTGCTTTTTTATTACTAAATTGAGAACCTTTTGAAATGTTAATATTTTCTTTTGCAGATATATCATTAGTCTCGGTTAAGGGAAGAATTGATTGTTTAGAAGATATTCCTTCTGAATCTTTTAACAAGTTTAAACTAGATGAATCAGTTTTATATTTAACTGACTTGCGATGCATTCTATTGGACAGATGAGGCAAGTTACTGGGAAGCTGTTCAGGCACAGTTGTATTTTCTAGTTTATGGCGAATTCGACTTCGGCAACGAGTATTCGTTTCATTAGATTGCTCATGGTCAGCAGGAGGGACAGGAATATCACGACAACGTCGTCGCCGTCTCCTACCTCGTTCAGTAATCTCATCTGAAGTAATATCTTGAGGTAAACAGTTATTTGTTTCTGATGAAACCTTAACATCGTTTTGTTCATGCACAGAAGAGATATCTGGAGAAATTTCTTCGGAAGTATTGATGCTTACAATATCTTTCTTCGTTTTACTGCTATCAGAGAGCTGACGATTTCTTAGAATTTTGTCAGCAATAACGCTATGGTTTAAACTCTTTTCATCAATATTCATACTTTCAAAAGAAGACTTCCGACTTTTTCTACCCCTAGAAGTTGAACCTATCGATTTCTTTCTGGGTGGGGGTATAGGCTTATGTTGAGGGTCTTCATTTTCCATGTTAATATCAGTACTATGTCTAGGAGATTTTAAACGTAATAAATTTGATGGAGACATTGTATCGATACTTTGATCGGAGGAGCGACGAGAATTGCATGTTGGAGTTCTTGATTCTGGAGTCTTTAAAAGGTCTTCCACCAATCCTACTCTACTCAAACTATTGTCCCTGCTTTTTACATCACTGGCATTTGCCCTTAATAAACCTTCAAGTTTCTTTATATCATTTAACGGTGATGACTCTCCATCGTCAGTCAAGTCCCAAGATATCTTACGTCGAACTTTAGTTAAAATATCATTCGTAATTTCCCGAAATTTTATTAGTTTCCTTTCTCGAACGAGTGGAACAGCGGCACTTTCTCTTTCAGTGCGAGGTCTGGGAACATAATCAGATTTCAGTGCTGGTCTACTTTGTAGAGCTGGTCTCAAGTAATCAGAATAGTCAGTTCTTTGCGGCCTTTTGATACCAGCAGTGGTAAAAGAATTATACCTGGTACTAGTGCATGGGAGGTCATAGTAAGTCTTTGGTTTTGTATAACTAAAATCGTCATTAACAGACCAATTTGAAGTTTGACTACGGCTATCAGCGAGAGAATGTGATGGCAAAGCCAATTCTCTTCGTCTAAGGATAGGCGAGGCATCACTAGGTAGAACGGTCGTTAATGGCCTCGAAGCTGCACCGCGGCTTCCTGGGCGGTCCCATGGGGGGCTTCTCGAACGTTCGCGTCGTCCGAAATCTGTGTTAATTACACGTTGAACTGAACGATTTCGTGGTGTATAAGTACTCACACCTAAATCATTAAGATTTAAACCGCGACTGAAAGTGCTTAAACCTCTATCAGTGTAGCTCGCAGGAGAGTGACTTCTATTATAATACATATTTATGTTAAAAAAATATCTTTATATATTGCATTAGTTTTTATTTAACGATCAGCGTTAAATAAGAATGCTTCCTAAAGTAAAGCAACAGTCATGCAAATAAAATGGCAAATGTACCTTTGATCCAGGAGCTCACTTTGGTAGTCCAAACAGGAGCAAATGCTCACATGTGGCATAACCAAAACGTTTCTGTGTTATGCTCTATTCGACCAGCTATTAAAAAATCTATAAAGGATGTTTAAATTTAAACTCCTTCCAAGTAGTAAGAGATAAGTAAATCCAGTACGTGCAAAAACAAACACAACTGCATCGGCACGAGTGAAACAGTAAAGAAGCCAAACGTGCCAAGTCTAGACCTGTGACAGCGGTGAAGTGAGACAAAATTCGTTTTCTTCCCAATCGGAGGGGCAACAGCTGAAGGTAGAGCGACTCAGAAGCTTCAAACGTCATGAAAGGGACTTTTGCCAAGAAAAGGAATCGCGAGGAATTGTTTTGTTTTTGCGTTTCCCCCCTCTTTCTTTTGCATTTTCTCTTCATACCAGAAATATCCCGCAAGAAAAATCAACAAGCATTATCATTTCCTTAGACAAAGAACGCATATTTTTTTTATAACTAATGCAATTTAAAGTAGTGGAAAATTTAAGTTTCTTGCATTTTTATTGATATTACGACAAAAGGCAATAGCATTGGAATGTTTATGCTCTGAAACGTGACAACTTTATATATATATATATATAAATGCTTACAAGTAAATATTATATCAATTCTTTATTTCAATTCAATTAATTATGCAAAACTATCATCGCGTGAAATATTTATCACAAAAAATGCAGCTATTTGTATATTTTTTGATTGTTATTTGAGTATATATTTAATTTTTAATAGCCTATGAAATTGAAGAATTTTAACATTTTACTATGTTGCAGTTGGAAATACTACCATTTGAGATGTGTTAGAATAAATATGAAAAAAAAAAAAACAACATTTCCTATTACAGGAAAATTATTTTCGCTGGTGACACGCAACTTACACTTTCTAATGATTTAAAGGTACAGAAAACTATTCTTTATGCATTCTTATTTTGGTCTGGTAAGTTGGATACTCTAATCCCTTTTTGCTCACTAGAACTCTCTAATTCGATCGGAATCTGCAGTTTAAAGCGTAATTCGAACGCTTTTAATTTGGAGACTCAACA
>JAPDSC010005345.1:0-26650 GCA_026290005.1 Latrodectus geometricus
AAAATATAGAAAATAATTTTTATATGTAATGTTATTCCATTCAGTTCCATTTCAGTAATTTGATCTAATGTGATTTTACCGGAAAAATATTATTCGTTTAACGAGTAGTAGCCATTTTGAATTATTTAAAGATTTTGCACATTAATCACCTATCAAAAATAAAACTGCGGTTGTTAGCTCTTTAGAAAGTATTAATTTTCCATCATCAGATTGAAATGATGCTTGGGTTAAAGGTAATTTACGGTCAAGGAAAAACAATTTGAAGCTGAATATTTTTCGATGCCAATTTTTTTCTTTTTGCATTTAAAATCACTTTATTCAATCCGTCATATTTAATAAAGTCCAGACTTCGTCATCATCCACACTTTTTTTGGATTTTAAAGTTCTTTTTTTTTTTAGATTAAGATAATATTTTATGAAGACTTAACAATTATTTTTTCAATTTTTGAATCAAAATGGCGATGCAGGACATCCGCCATTTTGATTAAATATTCAATAGACATGAATAGATAAGCAAAATCACCATTCACCCTGCAATACACGAAAACAAGAGTTATTATCAACTGAAAGAAAGAAAAATACTTCTTGGAGCACAGTCGTAAAATAAAATTCAATTTCATAAAGTGTATCATAGTATGATTTTTTTTTGTTGAGTGTCATCCAGGCTGGCAATGTGGGGTGCCTACCTTTGGAAAAAAGTGACTTTCTAATACTTTCCATGAAATTTTAATTTTTTCTGTATTTTGTAATATATATGTTACCAAAGTGTGAAATCAGAAGTAACTACACAAGTGAGTTAAAGTATATAAAATTATTGAATTCTACGATGTAACTACGTATTCTATAGAATAATGATTACTTGATCGTCAAAATATAAAATACGGAAAAGTTTACGAAAGTTATTTGAAACACTCGAAAGTTCTTTGAACCGGTTCTAGCTACTTTTAATCAATTTGAACACTTATGGTTACTTCGTAAAAACTTGAGAGTGTGTATGTTTCATTCTGTTGCTTCAGGCCTAGAATTCAAATGGTGCATTTATGTTAGCGTTTTACTGTTTAGATTATTAACAAATGTTTTTGCAACCTGTTTCCAAGCAATGACTTCTGCAGGAATCAGAGACCAGCATGTAAATAAGAAAGATTGAAACCACGAGAGATTTCAATATTCTTTAAATAAGCGTGAGACAAAGGAAAACAACTCTGTTCTTACTTGCGAAAAATTATTAACTTTGATGGAAGTAAAAAGGGCTAAAACTCAAGACTATTACTCCAGCATTATAATATCTTTAAGAAGTAAAAAATTAATTAAGTAAAAGATGCAAAACTTGATGTGATAATAATTGCTTAAGTGACGTGCTCTTTGATATTTTATATGAAACAAATGTTTCTATTGTACATGTATTGTGGCATATATAAAGAATTGAATAGTCGATATAAAACATTTTTCAGAATGACAAAAAGCTGTTTTTGAGTGTTTGTCAATCTTGTCAAGCGAAATATGAAAAAGAGGTATGGTATGATGAAGGGTAAGAAATAGTATGTCTTGAAACCGAAATATGGAAAAGAAAGGATTGATTTGGTTGACTTGTGGTTAAGCACCACGGGGTTTCCAAATGTGAATTAAAGGCGACAAGTAAATCTCATCGATTTTCAGTCTCTGACCTGATGGAAGCTATAAATTAAATTTAGTTTACCTGGATCACACATTTGGCGAAGTTTGTAATTTCAAGATCTCTCCAAACAAAAAAGCAGAAGAGATAGCAAAGCATTTACAATATTTTTATTATTCGGTGTCTCATGTGCATTGCAATCTGACAAGTGGAAGGCAGTTCTACAAAAAAAAATAAATAAATAAATAACAGATGATTTGAAAATATTTTGACCAGAATTTAAAATCATGCATGATAAACCTAGACATAGTTAGTATCAGTGTAGCGTCAAGTTTGCCAAATAAGACATCGAAAACATGTAAATAACCTAGAAGCAAAACAACGAATCTACTTCATAGAGTCACGGCCTTATATTTTTCCAGTTAATGAAAAAAGGGTTACATCATTCTGAAAGAACATCTCACAAGGCTATGTTTGACTGGTCTTCAAAGTTGGACAATCTGCAACACCTGTACCAAGAAAATTGTTTGACGCAGTGGAAGAAGAATTTGAAAATGCCTAAACAGTTCTAACTGCATTTTTCAAACGGGAAGAGGCTATTTTTGACAAAGAAGCATCTTAATAGAACTATAAAAAGTCTGGGGTTTATGAAGATACACCTGCGAACACAATTGTAAAATTATGTGCCGTGTATTTAAAAAAAAATTTGCGAAAACAGCTTATTTTGCTGTAAATGCCAGCAACCGATTCATGTACAGAAGTTTGTTTCATGGAAGATAAAATTGAACTGAAAGTTTGTAATTTTTATGTGTAAATAAAATAAATATCAAGAAAAAAAGACAAGGATCTAATGAATATTTAGAAATTCCCGTTATGAAAATGAAATTATTGTCTGGCAAATCTTTTTCTGAGACATCTGTAAGTACTACAGTTCGTATTCTAATTCCTGAATCTGATAGAGGGCATTACATTCATTTTAGATGTCATGAAAAACACTGGGGAGTGATATTTCCGATTAGAAACAAAAGATAGTTGGATAAAATCATTGTACTCGAGATCTCAATTTAATATATGTATCCGAGAATTGATCTTCTTTGCAGAAGTCCCGAATATTGACCAAACGCTTTTACCTGTTGCAACAGCTCAAAGTTGCGCCAGTATGCGTGGCTTAAAAATATTGGCTAATTTTTCTTCTAAATGGATGTTGATGAGCATAAGATATTTATAATCTCACTATTGATTTTCTGTTTCTTATAAAATAATTAAGTTATCAAAACTTCCGGTTTTGTTTTATGTGAAATCAACATTTTCAATATACTGTAAGCTACTGATATTTTGGTAGCGGTTTGCTCATTTTGCAAATTATCCACGATCTCTAAATTTAAACAAAAAAAATCGACTCCTTATAAAGAAAAATATTTTTAGTAAAAACAAAACTTGAATCTTCTGAATTATTTTCCAAGGAAGTTTTTTTTCCCTAATGGTGAGCACACTTGGTAATTAACCCATTTGCCATAACAAGGCCAGAAACTGCTACTCATTTTATCGTTACCCAGTGGGCACCTGTGAACCAAGTCACGGAGGTACGAGTAGCATCACCCACGCCACACCACCACAAACCCGTATAGAGGCCGGGCCACATTCCTCCATCATCTGAGGAAAGGACAAGAAACACAAAGAGAGAAGGAGAAAGAACATCCATGCCCGAGTCGGGATTCGAACACAGGTTCTCCCCATCCGTAGTCAAGTACTCTAATCACCAGACAGGGTGGGCGGCTTTTCCAAGGAAGTTAATCTACAGATTAGTAAGAAATGAATTATTATAAAAAATTTTAAGAGTATGTTGTTGTTGTTGCATGCCCATGTGGTCAGCAGCGCTAGACCAGGTCCATGAGTGATCACACCCTTAAAAAGTGGATTTTAGTCCATAAGTGGGGTTTCGGTGAAATCCCTCCTAGAGAGACCAAAGCACTCAAGAATAGGTTCTGAATTTGCCTGTTCAATTGAACACTTGGAGCAAATGTCAAATTTCTTCGAACCCTCGGAGAATTTCAAAGTTCTACGGTGGCCACTTCTGAATCGGGCGAGAGTAGTTTATTCCTGTCTATTGAACCCTAAAGCCAGGTGTCCTCCTGGGCGAGACGAACTGTACCAGTGGTGCTCAGGAGAGACAATCCAAGTGGTTCTATTCTCGTGTTTAATCCTTGAGTGTATCTCCAGAAAGGTGAGAGGTGCTAGCGGCACAGAAGCCTCAGCAGCTCCAGCTTTGGCTAAAGTGTCCACAATCTCATTACCGTCAAGATCGACAGGGGAAGGAATCTACTGTAAGAGTATATATATGCTTATATCTCTGATTGTGCACATGAATTGTACAAATATATATATTTTTTATTAATATGTTCTTGTATTTCATAATTTTGTCGGTTATCCGCGATTTCTTTTATTTCATCGGATAATGGAAATTATTACATTAGGATTATGTTGAACATCGATTATCCGATGATATACTATTCCAATTGTCCCAAATAAACGTGGTTACAGTCTAGAATAGATTTTTCTTGGATGAACATTTTTTGATTAAATGATGAATATTTCCCGAACTAGGTTGTATTTCAGAGAAAAATTGCATAAAATTTTAAAATTTGTAGTTTTCTAAAATAATTTCTGTAAGCACACTGCTTTGCAGTTAGTTTCATGATAATAAACGTCTTGTTCACTAATAACGACTGGGGCACGTAAAACTGTCGTGGTCGCAATGTCCTCCATGTTCCCATTACAAATTAATACCTCTTTTGGTGTTAGGAGCCAATGCTTGGGTCTTCTCTGGCTTCCTATCTCGAAATTGGAAGATCCAAATGGTGCTGCCATCTTTGGTAAAAAGTCGTATTTCCACCCTCGTGAGGAGGTGCTCTGTTGTTAAAACGGAAGACGCTGTTTCTGACTTTATTCGCCCAGCCACAGACGGGTGAGCTTGGCTTCACCAAGTGTTATTAGTAACAATAAGAACAATGAAAATAAATATCCTATAATATTTTTTCTTAAATTAAATAATTGTACTAATGAATTAAATATTTAATAGATGCATTCAATAAAAAAGAAAGTCTTAACGAAAATGACTCGTATATAGTTATATTAGTAAATCAAGTATTTGGTTTTTATAGCTTTCAAGGGTAGCAAAGGTCAAAAAATTGTCCCAAAAAAAATATGTGACTTACAATATTTGAATGTTAAGTGATAAAATTTATAGTTACAAATTTTCAGTTCAAGGCAATTCCGTTATTACGAATTCTCTAGTTTCTTGCAGAAACTAGTGTATTTAAAAAAGCATTGACTGTGTAAAGTATTAGGTGCTAAAAAACCAAGGAACTTACTTATGTTTATTCAAATTAACTTTGCAAAACATGTATAAGTTTCGTATGTTTGCAAATCTGCTTTTGTTTTCGTAAAACACATTATTAATCATGCGAGTAAATTGTAACACACATATAAAAAATAATTTTAATTTTTTCTTTAATTCTACCTCACATAAGGAACTAAATAAACTAATTGCAATAATTAGCACTAATAATAGGTATATATATAAGAACTTATTTTAGGGAATTTGATTTTTTTTTTGGGGGGGGGGTAATCCTTTCTCCCTCTCTCTATTTATTTTAATATATGTAGATACAAAAATATCCATTTTAGTCTTCAAAGTTTAAATTATTTGTGAACATCAAAATTAACGTATAGAAAATATTTCAAATATCCATTAATACATGTATTTCTATTTCCTTAAAAGTTTTGCCCAATTATTGTTGTTAAACAGAGAGCTAAATATTTACATTCTGATCTTGAGTCCAACAGTTCCTAAATTCGATTCCCCCTCGAAAATGGTTGCCTGTTGCGTTCCTAAATCCATTTTTATATTGTAGACCTCGGAGAAAGCCGACCTCATGTGCAATTCATATCATCGTTAAGCAAGAAATTAACAAACTTACGCCTCCATTTTAAAAAAAAAAAAAAAAAAAAAAAAAAAAAAAAAAAAAGATGAAAACATTATTAAAATTCTTGTGTAACTCCGCCGTACAAAATTTTTTTAAAGAATATAAATGCAAAGTAAGCAATTTTTCTCCATAAAACAAACAAAGCTTTATTTTTCAATTTAAATAACATTTTTAGTATAAATGTTTTTAGTATCTTTTAGAATCCATATGAATTTTCTAAATTTACGAGCCATTATTTTAATTCATAATTTCGATGGTAATAATTTATTATAAGATAGTAAATAAAATGTTAAAACAAAAAAATTATTCTCAATGTAGCAATTGCAGGAAAATGTTATAAAAACTGAATTCACTTTAAGATCACAGCAAATCATCAAGAGTAAAATTTTAATTAGAAAAATTGATTGTCAGATTTTTTTACCCTTAATGGCAGGGCACTTGGTGACTGGACCCGTCGCTCACAACCAGGCCGGAAACTGCTTACTCATCTTAGCGTTACCCAGTGGGCACCTGTGAACTGAGTCACTGAGATACGAGTAGCATCGCCCACGTAACCTACCTTAAACCCGTGATTTTCAAATTTATAAATTTTTAAACAGGCACCAATCTTTGGGATATAAAAACCGAGAAGTATTTTAAGAAATGTTATGTTTTGCATGAAAGAGAACAGAATACATAAAATTTATAAATAAAAGAAAATATACTATATATATATTTGGTTGTCGTGTGCCAGACAGGCTGGCAATATGGAGTGCGCTGCTCCACTTTTCCAACTGAACCATATTTGGTGTGGAGTCCGACTTCCTCAATACACACATGCCATAGGTACCCGTTTATAGGGTAGGCAACCATTCACACACAAAGAAAGGATCAAGACAAGAAAGAGAGAGAGAGAGAGAGAAAGTACATCCATACCCGAGCCAGGATTCGAACCCAGATCCAACCCATCTGTAGTCAGGTACGCTAACCACTAGACAGGTTGGGCGGCTATATACTTGGTAAGATAATTATATAAAAACATATATAAATATATAATTTTAAAACAATGTTTAACTTTAAAGAGCAAATATATTTGAATAGATGAAAGGATAATTTCTATGGAATATTTTGTAATAAAAGCCATCCTATAACTATCAAGTTATTTATTACTATCAGACTTTATGAATATTATTCCTTATCTATAAATGTGCCATAGTGAGTATACTTTTCTTCACTTTCGTTATCTTTTATTTATTTTGAAAATATTATAATCCTAGCACTTAATTTTACTGATAATAATGATTTTTATAATTTAATTTTAAAAAAATTATCTCCAAAGGAAATAGTTTTCCCGCATTCAAACGTAGCGCGATGACGAAGACTGGGTGTACAAAAATGAAAGTGTTTCGATTTTAAAAACAAAACGAAAAAGAACAAATCGTTTCCCGTATTCTTTTTAGTCTATACAAAACAAAATCTCGGAACACCTTGATTAATGTAATTTCTTTATCTTTTGAAGGATGCACGAATTCTACCACCTCACCGAAATTCCTCCACTGATTGTAAATTTACAGCCTTTATCTTTTTTCTGTTCCTAATGAAGGCGGAAAACAACTCTCCTCCACCCTAAGTGATAATTCTTCTGGAATCCGATTTCGCGCGTCGTTGGTGGAGAGCCGCGCCTTTTTCCCCATTCATGGCGGACTGCAAACCGGAGCACTTAAGAGCCACAGATTAAGTCGTTAATGGCTGCCTTTGAGAGCGGATGGCCTTTGCAGTTGAGCGTGATTTATGCACGCTTAATGTATTCATGCACAGAGAGGTTTCCAAAGCGAAGCACCGTCGTTCGAAAATCTGACCGTGTTGCAAGTTGTGTTTTGTTTATAGAAACAAAAGTGACCCATTTATTTTAATTTCTTATGCATGACTCTTGAAAAATGTCAGCAATAAACATTTAGAATAGCTTCATGAATACTTCCTTAACTGAAATGAAATAAGAACTATTCGAATGAAAGTTTTATTTCTATTCAAATGAATCAGCCCTGATTTCTATTCGGGCATTCATACAGCTAAAAAAAAAACTAACATATTTTATTCCAAACTTTTTAGCTTCATCAATTATTCCTTTATTGAAATGAAATTAAGAACTTGTAGTGTATTTTATAGAAATGTTCATTGAAGCAGCCGGAATGTTATAATTATTTTATTGAAAAAGGGACGACCCAATTATGCACACATACATCGACATTATCGAACTGTTCTGTTTGTAAACATTCTTATAATCTCGAACTCAGAGTGTTCTGCTTAGCCCTCGTTTTTAAGAATACTACAGAACTATTCCAATAAATTTTTTTTCAAATGTTTCTATTTGGTTGAGGGAATCACTCATCAAGCATTTGGGCTTCATGGATGCTTCCACCATTAAAATGATACAAGAATTATTTAATCTCATTTCACTTCTTTTCAAACGTTATCTATGGAATTGCCTTGATATTTGAGAAAGAGAATAACTCAGAAACCTTTCATCTTCGAATGCTTCCTTTCACCAAAATGAAATTAGAACTATTGGAATACATATTTCATTTTAAGTGTTGCATTTGGACTTGTCTTGATTTTTGTTTGAAAAAGGAAATCGCTCGCCAAATCTTTTGGTTTTATGAATATTCCCGCAACTGAAATAAAATAAGAATGATTCGAATGAATTTTATTTCTTTTAAAAAAAGTAGAAAATGGGCAGGACCTGATTTTTAAATGTGTACTTTGATTGCTCAGCAAATTTTTGGCCTTATGAACGCTTTTTTAGTTAAAATAAGAACTATTCGAATGGATTTTATTTCTTTTAAAATATAGCACTAATAGACGGGTACTAATTTCTGCTTAGACAAAGAGAATCACAAATCAAATTAAAACTTACAAATTATTTTTTTTTACAAAAAATAAGAACTATTCAACTAAAATTTTATTTCTTTCAAATGTTTTACAGCAGGCGCTTTATTTTAGGAACCTCTAATTTACGAATACTCACGCTTGTTAGCTGGTCTTAAACAGGGTTCCATGGACATAATGATAATATCAATTCCCATTAACGAACTAAAATTTTGAGAAAACTGTTTTGCGAAGGTAATTTCATTTTCTTTATTTCTTTTTACAATCTTATTATTTTTTAAATTTTATAGTATTACGCTCATTTGATAACCCATATCGATATCAAAACAAGGATCTGAACTCGCCTTGATACCTATTTGGGCAAGTGACCTTATAAACTTGACTATAACTTATCGAACTTCTTAACTTAATAAATTGTTCCATAATTAAACTTAATTAGGAACTATTCAAATTTTCTTCTTTCATTTAAAATGAAGCAAATGAACAGACCTTGATTTCTAAACGGGCCATAATGACTCATCAAAACTTGAATGCTTCATGAAGGCTTCTTTATTAAATTCAATTAAGGACTACATTTTATTTCTGTTCAATGTAGCAAATAGACAGACTCCGACTTCTATTTGGATAAAAGTATCGCAAATCAAATTTTTGAATTTATAAATGCTTCCTTTGTTGAAATCAATTCTGAATTATTCGAATTTTCATTTCTTTTAGAATGTTATAAATAGACCAGCTATGATTTTTATTAGTCAAACGATTGACTCATTGAATCTTTGTCTTAATGAGCATTTCCTTGATTAAAATGAAATAAGAACAGTTCAAATGTATTTAAAATTTAGCAAGTAGACAAGCTCTAATTTCTAGGAAACTTTTTTTTAAGGTTTCCTAAAAGTTAAAATATTTGGGTTTCCTAATTAAGTAATGAGTTGTATCATCTACACTTTTTTTTTTTTTTTTTTTTTTTTTTTTTTTTTGTCGAGTGCCAGCCAGGCTGGCAGTATGGGTGTACTGCTCCACTCTTTCAACTGAACCGCAATTGGGTGTGGAGTCCGACTTCCTCAGTACACACATTCCATAGGAACCCGTTTATTGGGTAGGCAACCATTCACAACCAATTCATACAAGGAAAGGACAAAGACAGGAGAGAGAGAAAGTACATCTATGCCCCGACTGGGATTCGAACCCAGACCTCCCTATCTTCAGTCAGGAATGCTGACCACTAGACAGAGTAGGCGGCATCATCTACACTGGTTTTATAAATTAAAGAAAAATCCCCAAAATGACTATAACGCAAAAAGTTATGTGTGGTATGAAAGTTATACACATTATACAAGAGATAGGAAGGTACAAAATCATAATAACTGGATATGCATACAATGAACAAAAGAAAGTTTTAAGCTTAGTATAGGAAAAGTACTTTTCGTTTTTTTCCTATACCAAAGGTTAGGGTTAACATTGGGTATGGGTTAATTTGAGGTATGATCCCCCTGAGAAGCAATATAGCGATATGTTGTGCTTTTAATTATGAGGTCTACTAATTGTATAGGAAACGCAGACATTGGTCTTTCAAAGCAGTTGAAAGCAGGGCTAGGGTCTTAGGAGAGGCATTGACAACAGTTACACGTCGTCCTATAGCATCCAAACATGTTCGATTATGTTAAGTTCCAAGCTGGCTTCAACATGTCCTCAATTGTTTCCTATTCAAGATAAGCATCTACGATACGAGTCCTGTGTGGTCTCTCAATATCATCTTGTAGCATGAAAACATCGCCTATTGCCTTAATCATATAAGGGTGTACATAAGCATCCAGTATGTCAAATCTATAGATATGGACACTAGCATTTCTACGGGAAAAGACATGGAGGTCTGTGCATCTACCCAAAGAGATGCCACACCAAACACAGACGCTGTCTCTGCCGTATGCCTCTCTTTCACGGATGTCTGATGGATGAAAACGAGTTTCGAGTTCTCTCCAAATGAAAATGCTCTTAATATCGCTTTCGAGGCTGAATCCGGACTCATTCGTAAAGAGAATTGTTCTTCATTGATCCCGCATCCAGCGGACATATTGACGTGCCCAATGCAAACTTTATTGCCTATGGCGTGAAGTGAGCGGGAGGCAAATGACTGATCACCTCACATAAATACCACGTTCGTGAAGTCATCGATGCACGATTGATCTGGATACCAACCTACCGGTGTTGCAGCGAGGGAGTACCTGAGTTCAGCCGGAGTTACGGTTCTATTCCTTCGTGCGCATAATGACAAATATCCGTCATTGGTACTCGTGGTAGTGTGAGGCCGTCCTTGTCTGAACCTCCTGGATGGCAAATCCATCGTTAAAAATTGTTGCCAAAGACTATGAATCAATCAAGAAATCACATTCAACCGTCTAGCCACTTCTGTCTGACTTAGTCCTGTCTCCCAATAACTCGCCATCGAAATTGTTCGGTCACATGATGTCTGGAAGTCATTGTTACAATTTATCTGTACCAGATTACTAATTTCTGATACGCAGCGACAATTGGCGCATTGCTCTGAGACATCCGTTTTTATTCCCCCCTCAAATGATGTACTCCGACAGCAGCGCCACTATTTTGCATAATGTCATATTGTTCAGCTACTTTTACTTACCTACACATTCAATTTCATTGAGATTGGCTTACTTTTGGGATAGTTATACCTATTTTTGTGATTTTCCCTTAATTTTAGGTACTTAATGTATACTAAATCCATCAGTATTCGTCTGTAAATTCTAAAAATAAGTTACAATTTATATATAATCGTTAATTTTGATTTATGTTTTATAGAAAATAATATTTGAGGTAAGCTTAAAATTTCCTGAGACGCCATGATGTTTGTCTTGCCTAGAGCCCTTACAGTTGAAGTAGAACTCTGCATATAAATACATAGTTATCCAATATTAAATTAAAAAATGAACAATTATATGTTTAATTTCTATAAAGTCTGATAAGAAGTCTGTTTATTTTACACAATAGGCTACAGTATTGTACAAAGATAACACTTAAATACCTAGTATTGATAATTTAAATAACTATAAGCGTTATGACAGTTCTTTTACGTCCTTCTTAGAAAGAATGGGTCATTAAAATAGACACTTTCCTCTGTTAGTAATTGTTTTTAACATGATCACAACTGCAATTTTTATCTGTATCTTGAAATAACTTTAGATATTGGTCATTTCTGTCAAAGAATTTTCCTATCTTATTTGCTCTAGGTTTTGACAGATTTAACAAATTCATTCCTAAAGGAGATATAGAGGTAGTTTTTAGCCTTTTGACTCTATGTTCTGCAATGTGAATAACATGACGGGATATCTTCTTTATTATCTTTGAAACTTTTTACTATCAATATGTTATACAATGAATTGAAAATATCAAATTTTACTTTCAATAAATATTATAAAGTACCTAAATATTGTCCACGATATTTTATAGTTTTTAACAATGACTAAATTGGAATAATAGAAATTTAGTTTCAGAATATAATGTCAAAAGGGAAGTAATCTCTGAAAATTTTTCAATCTACATTCGTTATTAAATCACAATATTTGGTGACAAAAATCAAAGTATTGATTCAATGAAGGAATTTTTTGTACTGTAAGTGATAGCTTATTTAGCTTTATATTAACTTTAAATCTGTTAGTATTATGTCTTGTTATTAAAAAGTGATACGAAAATTGTATTTCTCTTAGAGAGATTTATTAGTCAAATAATAATAGTATGTAATTCGTACGAGAGAAATATTCTGTGCCATTGATGGAGACAATTACGACAATGGCCGATAGATGGAGCCAGGCAAGCAATCCAAAGTTGAACTCTTAAGTTGGATGAAGTTTCAGGAGTAGAAACTTTATTCAACTTCAATTAATATTAGTTTTATGAAGAAGAGATGCATTATTTAACAAAGAAGTGTAACTTCTAATGTCAATCGCGCCATAATAAATGAGCTTCAAATGTTCATTTGCTAGTGATTAGGCCTCAGCATGGCAAAGTGGTGTGAAAGCATTTTCCATAGCAAAATGTCCCGAACAGAATAACATTTACAACTAAACAATGTGGAGATGGACATTGCGCTTCTACTTTTATTCATGCACATCTATTAGGGAGGTTATTTGTAATTTTCAGGGTTTCTTCTTCCTCTTTGCTAATCATGTTTATCTAGAAGGCAATTTATACAGTGAATTATAAAATGCCTTATAATAGCTTTAGACAGTTATACCGCCCACTAGGAGGTGTCAAAAATCTTTCTGCGGTTGAGCTTGCTATGATCTATCATAAGAGTGACTTTCTATGGAGTAGAAGAACCCCGATTCGATCTCAACCAATCAAAAATAAGAGGTAATGAGTGTTGCGTTTCTACTTGCATGCTTGTCTGAGTTGGAACTTAACAATTTACCGGATTTCTTCTTTTGTGACATTTAAATACAGTCAACTTTCTATGAAAAGTCTTGCTTGAAGGTAGTATATAATAGATGTTCAATTACCATATAGAACTTTTCAACTGCTTAGGCTGTCTATTGCAATTGATGACTAATCTGCTTATCTGTACGATACGTTATATAAGGTGTTTCTCAGCATCCTTGCATGGAATAGTAATCACACTGCTAGCAAAAGGTATTGCAACACAAATAACTCTAGGACACTATTTTTTGTACGCATATATTAAATGCTGTAATTCAGCTGACTGACATCTTCGAGGTATTTTTTATGCTTCTTCAGTAGTTCTTCAATATTAAAATTATTCCGTGTTATTCTCTTCGGCCAATTAATATATTAAGGTTATTAAATGCTTTCAAAGTCTTGTTGAAAAAGCACAAGAGTTTAATAGGATGGATATTATTTTTATAGGCATTTTAAATAGAAATAGTTAAAGATGTATTCCACATATAATTGGAAAAATTTAAATGAAAGAAAAAGACACTTATACTTTGTTTTTTCCATCTTTAACAGTAATTGAATGTTTATTATAAAATTTTGCCAATGAATGATAATACTTAAAGCTTTAATTAGGAGAAAAACTTTATTTTTATTATATAAAGCATAGTTAATCCATTATTACAAAGTATGTATCATATAGTCTACAATAATAACAATATAAATTTGCCAAGAATGCTTGCCATACAAGTCTATCTAAATCTGTCAAGGATACAGAAAAATAATTAAGATTATTATGAATTTTAAATACAACAATGTCTCGTTTCCTCAAAGTAAAAAAAAAAAAAACATTTGCTGTATTTACAGTTTTTATACCAACAGTTCGTGCATAAGTTAAAAGCTGCATTTTTTAATATTAAATCCCTAAAATTAAACAAAGTGGAACTCTTAAATTTTACAGAAAAATTTTCAACTGCATACTTTAAAGTTGGAGTTCATTTATTCATTTTTTTATCTTTAAAAAAATTGCGTTTCTTAAATGCAGCTATTTGGTAGATCATAAATATTATCACACGATATTTATTTTATTTAAATGATTTATCACACGATATTTATTTTATTTAAATGATACTTAAGTATTATTACTTAAGATTAAGTGTTACTTAATCATTTTTAATTGCGCATCATTTATATCATTTATTTTTAGATTAAGCATCAATCATTTATTTATTAAGCAAATAATATACTTTTAAAAAGTATTTTTCGCTTAATAAACAGATGGTTCAAATGCAAACAAGAAACTTTTTGTTTAATAACAAATTCACAATATGAAAAAATAAAATAATTTTGCCAAACATAGTATAAATATTGGTATATGATTTTTTGTTACTGTTTTTTACTTACTAACTAATTTTCATGGAATTTATTTGTATAACCTTAATAAAGATTATTTTTTATTAAATGAATAGAAATATTTTGTACAAGAGAAATATTTTCACACTTCAATAAATTTTTTAAAGAAATATTAAATTATAAAAAATATATTTGTTAATTTAACGAGTTCTCCTAAAAAAGAGTTAGAATGAGTTTCATTTATGTTATTTTTTCGGCAAAGATAATTTTTATTTGTATTTTTTAAAAAATAATAGGGATAAAACACACGAAAAATATAATCCTGCCAATAAACAACAGATTTAACAACTAAAAATGTTATCAACATGTGAAAAAACTTTCTTTTTTTTCTAAAAGATGAAAAATAAAAAGATTTAACTGTATTAAACGATTCAATTAATTATTTTTAATTGTATATAAACATATTATGAATAAAATTAATCAATACGATTAAATTTTAATAAAAAAAAACTTTTACGGTAATGGAATATCATCAAATAGTATAAAATTTCACATGTGCGAAATAATTAAAATAATACATTTGAAATGAAATGTTATTTTTATTGAGAAATCACAAGCATTTTTGAATGGTTAAATGAAGACAGATTGTTTAGCTATAAAATTAACACAGAAACAATAATAATATGTAGAGCTAACATAAACAAAGCTACCGAAATATGCACGTAAATATTTATTTAAATATATGGCAGCCAAAGTAAATTTTTGCCTGTTATAAATAAACAAATAAAATGTTTCACTGTTAAATACGTTTCGATAAACTAAATTTAATTCAAAAAATAATATTTATTTTACCCATCTTTTATTTGATTTCTATTACTTTTTAAATTTTTATAGGTTAAAACATGAGAAAACCATAAAAAAAATATGATTTATTTAACAAAAATAAAATTATTTGATTTGAAACCAATGCAAAGTGCTAAAAATCAAATATATTTAATAATAAATGTGGTATTAAAAACAAACAATGTATGTAAAATATTCTGATTTTCTCAGTCTTAAAGCTATGTGATTAATTTTTTTATAGAAATTATGTTATGTTAGCTGTAAGCTAAGAGAGAACATAATACTTTGCATTTTCCAAGTTTACTTAATAATTATATTCATCAAATATCCAGAGATATTTGATTAACACATACTAAAAGTTGTAAGTCATTTAAAAAAAGATAGAAAAATTCGCATTCAACATATATTCATACAAAGATAAGAGAAAATAAGAAACATTTAAAGCCTATTTAGTGAAATTATAGGTTTTAAAAAATAATGTCTTTTTGGAAATTATTTAAATTAAAAATTTTAAACAATAAACAATTAATAAAAATCACCTCCAAGAAAAAGCATTTGTTGCTTTATGATTCTTTCTGTACAAGATGTTTCGCTCCGTATATGCAGTCTAAATGGATTCCAAATTATATATGCTTGAAGTAAAATTCAAACTAACAATCGAGAAACCTACAAAACAGTATTCAGTTCATTTAATATATGTATTCATAACTAAATAATCCTGCAACAATAACTTCGATAAAACTCTTATTGTAAGTATAAAACATCAACAAGAAAATTAGATATATATTATTCTCCAATTAATTATATTCACCAGTTGGATGTTTTAATCATAAATATTGAGAAAACTTTATTAAATCATTATAATCTTATTTTTTAAAAGGTATAAAATGAATCGTATAAATAAATCCTATGCGTTCATGTTCATCGCGTATAAAGCTGGAACTCAAATAAATAGATATAAAAAATAATTACAAAATTTATGTTTCACTTATTTATGTTTCATAAATGACATTATGGCACTCTATATTTTACACAACAATATTAAAGTGACTTCTTTATTATGTAAGAAATTCATAAAGTTAAACAGATCAAGATGAGTTTCTATTCGTGAACTTGTTTACTGTCAAATTTTGCTAAATCATTTGTTGCAAGTAATATATATTATCTTAAATAATTGCCACCCTCTATAGCTAGAGGTCAACGTACTTGACTGTGGATAGGAAAGTCTTTGGATTCGAATCCCTGTTCGGATATCGATGTATTTTTTCTCTCTCTCCTGTCTTTGTCCTTTCACTGTAAGAATGCAGTATAAATGGTTGCTTACCCTATAAACGGGTACCTATGGCATGTGTGTATAGAAGAAATCGGACTCCACACCAAATTGCGGTTTAGTTGAAAAAGTGGAGCAGCGCACCCCATATTGCCAGCCTGGCTGACATTCGACAAAAAAAAGTACTTAAATAATTTTATTCATCATACATCTCCATGCATTTAATCTCGATTTGTAATGAAATTAATTTTCGAGTACTTTTCTATATATATACTTTACTATAATATTTATTTACATATAAAAATAATAAAAAAGCATAAAAGATTTAAAGGCACACACAATAAAATAAATTGCTTGAATAAGGTTATAAAAAATAATTTTATATTCCAATATACTTGTAAATATTATAAGCGTAACATTTTTAAAACTATTTATGTATAACATTTCAATATTATATGCATTTCATTGGGAATCTACTCATTTTAGTTTGAATGTAATTATGAAAGTTCTAAATGTCTCATTAACATATTTTACCTATATATCGAGTAATTATGTACTCATATAAGACAAAATTTGCATAAACTTCTTAGTTCTGTCCAAAAAAAAAAAAAAAATAATAATAATTGACTTATAAACTGAAAAAATTTTACTATTAAATATAACATTCTAAAATCAAAAGCAGATAAAGAAAGCTTTTATGAAGTTCTTTTTTTTTTACTTGCAATTTTACAATCATAAATAGCTAATCAAAGATTTTAAATTAAAGTTACAGAAATTTTAAAGTTTTTTTTATAAATAACTTGAAGCAAATTATTTATAAATAAAACAAATAATGGTAAAGTTGTTTATCAGTAAAATACACTGCTCAAAACAGTTAAAGGATATTATAAATCTTTTATAAGATTTATAATATAATGCAACAACGACGCCTCATTGACTCGATGACTCCATGTTGTTCAACGTTGTTGGTCATCCGGCATACCTTCTACTGAAAACGATTTTCTTTTAAGGAAACTTTTCTTTTTATTTGTTTTCTCGTATACATAAATTGTGTATTTTTTGGACTCAAATGTTTGATAAAAAGCTTTTTTTCTGCTAACAAATGTCATTTTTATCTCATATAGCCACCAATGTCTGTCAATAAAATATCAATCAACAAAACAATACTCCAGGTGCAAGATCAGCCCACGCAAGCCCAATATGTTTTAATTGTTTCCAGAAGTGTATTTTATTTTAAACTGTCTTTTTTTGTATTGAATTCGACAGTCAAGGCACCTCTGCTAATAGCATTTGGTATCAGAAGTACCAAAGTCACTTGGCTTCATCTATTAGGGTCACCCACTTTGTCTATGAAGCCAGATAGGCTTTTTATAGAGTTGAGGGTTATCATTAACATCTACAGTACTCAATTGAGTAAAGGTTCATTTATATACAACATGATACCCCATTTCATCTCTCTTGTGGCATTTTCTTCATAACGGGTCCTGTTGAAAAAGTGTCCTATCGCATGAAGTTTTCTTTGTCCTATCGTAGTGGATTGACCAGAGATCATGTCTGCCACTAGTACTGAAGGAGTCACTTTTACCGTTTCAGATGATTTATTTTGGATTCCCTTATCTTGTAAAGACGGATCTATTACAGAGGTTTTACCTGCATGAGCAGTGTTTTTAGATATTTAAAAATAAATATAATCTACCCAGAATTGCCTGAGTTACTGAGTAAGGCACAATACTCTAGCAGTTCACCAGGTATACTAGAGACTATTAGGACACTAACAGCAGTGTCATTGTCCTTAGGCATGGACAATGATAAGGACTTATAATAACTTATCCTTGTCCATGCAATGACATTGCTGTAAGTGTCCAAGGCTATGGGATTTCAGGCTTCTTACAAAGATATCCCTTTAAAAAAGAAAGGGGATGGTTAGGCTGTCCACCACCTTTACCTGCCAACGCGCCTGATGGATCCAGGTTTTAAACTTCATTTATTACAAAAATTTGTTTCATAACAAGAAAGATTTTTTTCTTATAAACCAGTAAAAAGATTTTGTTGCACTTAAATTTATAAAAACTCATAACAATAAATTTCTAAACTGTTATAAATTCAATATCAGAATTTTTTTCATTATATTAACCAATTTCATACAAACAATGTCACATCTAAATGGGAAAAAAAAATTGCGTCTGTAATGTCAAGTAAAATTTTTATTCCTAACACACTATTAAAACCTCTCTCACTATACTTATAACCAATTAAAACATAACATTAAAACAAATAAACCATTTTAATTTCCTATTTATTTTTTAAGCATGACAAATATAATCAGCAATGTACAAGGTTTTCCTTGTAACGAGTTAAATAATCTCAACAAACAATAAAAAAATCATTCTTTATTAAATAACATATTTATCCTGATATAAATACAATAACCATGAATATGTATTTATTTTATGACTTTTACGGCTCACAGAAACAGTATGGCGGTTTTAAATATTACCATCAGTTGTAGTTTCGTATCAATGGCTGATACCTTAACATGAAACTCAAAGATTAACATGATTGCTAATTTTGACGTCAAAATCTCCTCATGTTATTTTGACGAAAGAAACAATAGAAAAAATATGGTTTTGTACAAAATAGTTTTTATCTGTTAGAAGTCTGGAGTTTATTTATAAATTTCATATAAGGAAGCAGTTTTTGCTGGTAAAATATAAGAAGAAATTGATAATTAATTCAACGGTTATTTTTTTATACTTTGTATTTTGATCTTCGAACATAAAAGAACTTCAATTGTTTGACAAGTATGCGAAATCCTCTTATTCATAGCGTAATTTAATATAATTGAAAATTAATCAAGACTTATGATTTTTTGTTTGACAAATATCTTAAAACATTAATAATTTATTAAATTGAAAAATAAATATTGAAATTGAATATTAATAAATAAATTAATCCCTAGTTAAATATTAAGCCGAAAAATGTACGTAACAAAAATATTGCAGATGTATAGATTTAAAAAGTTTCTGAGTTATTAAAAATAATTTGATCTTTTTTATTTGAAGAATCAAATTTAGCCGAATAGGTTTTTATAAAAAATACTAGAATTTTTAACCTATTTTTAAATAAGCATAGTGAAAATATTAAAGTTAAAATGTTTTCTTTTTTTATACACATATATAAAACGTAAAGTTATAAATCTACATAATAAAAAAGTTATAGATCTACATAACTTTGTGTAGAATTTTTAATGATAAAATCATAATCTGTGATTTTGTCATTGAATGGTTATACAAGTGCTTAAATTTTAGAATGATTTATAAAATTTTATATTGCCAGGAAGGAGAGATAAACAAGTTTAATGATTTAGGTTTTATACATATATATATGCAACGCATCAAATGATACAGAATCTAAACCTGTAGCTAGTACGACTCTATTCAACAAGTTTAAATACAGTGTCTTAGGAAAAACTCTATTGATTAAATACTACCGAAGACAGTGATTTATACGATATGTTAATAATTTCACGCATAAAAACCATCGCAATCAATTTTTAATGAATTGTATAATTAATTACTTTAGTCAGTAAAATTGCTTAGTAAAATATGTATTTATATTCATTATGTTAGTTATTATAATTAAACGGTAATAAATAATTTAATGCTTAATATATATTAAGAATATTATGTTAATATATCAAGCATAGCACCGCATTTACTGAAATCGAAATTTTTGGCAGTTGTAATTTGCGTTTCTGAAACTTTGCTTATATTTGTAAAATTAAAAATGAAAATAACGCGAAAAAATAAAATATATAAAACACAAATAACTCTACATTTTTTTTATATTCTTGATCCATTTGTTACCGTTTATATGTTCAAGTGTAATTATTGTCATTATAATAATATTGCCTGTCACAGTATAATTAAAAATTTTTAAAAAAAATATTTGAATGTAATAGTTTGTTTAAATACTAATAAGTTATCAGATAATCATAATTTATTTCTTTAAAACATTTGTGTTTCCAAGACACAAAATACATTATTTAAATTCTAGTTTTAATTTTAAAATTTCTTTTAAACTGAAAAATCATGTAAGCCATTTTTGAAAAGATCCAAAATGGCGACTGTTTATGAATTTTTAAAGTATTAAATGAAAATCTGATGAAAGGCTTGCAGTTAAAATAATATTTTTTTCATTACTTTCTGTCCTTGGAAAGTGGATATTTGCTAGATTTTGATGTATTTGTTTATTCATGGAGCTCTGAAATTACTTGTTTGATCCATTGAACAAAAGAGAAAAGATTTTATGTTCGCTATGGAATAGAATTCATTATTATGTTGTGTCATATTCATGTGAATAAGATCACATTGTTTTATTTTTTTTTATTTTCATCCAATATCGGAAATTGCAAGTTATGAAGCTAATTTATATTGTCACGAACCGTAACAATCGAATAACCGTATCCGAATCCAATAAGAACACTTCTAGAACAGCGAAAGAAACAATCGGGCGAAGGTTAACAGGGCATATTTCAGAGAAGAACCATTAACTTTCTCTTTATTGTTCTATGCGGGGCCGACTCCATAACCGGAGCAGGGGCCGATGGAAGGGGGACCCCCTTTTCTTTTTTCGCACCTCTGCTCGTGAGAAGGCTTGATGGCACAATGGAACACACAAATGATGTCACCAGGTGGGATTCTGGGCGAAGTGCAAGAAACGTTTGGCAATGCTTCTTTAGTCATTGTTTTCCGGAAAGAAGAATTTTGTCTATTGTTGCCATCTGGCGGAGGGAAATTATGAATTTAATTGAGTGAGCAATATGGGCGCTGATGACCTAGCACATTCTGGGTCACTTTCAAAGTGTGAGAGTAACCATATGATTTCACTTTTATGAGAAACTTAATGGGGGAAAAAGTTGTAACGGCCATTATATTAATGCCGTTGCTTTCTTTTGACGAATATTATAAAGAAAGCAAAAGTGGTACAATATGCGAATATTCTAATGGACTATTCACTTCTTCTACGTATGATTATTTCGAATTATTCCAGTCATATAAAAGTAACTTGGCATCACATTTACGTCTTCATTACTATGCCGTAATAACAAGATGCTAAAGAAGAAAATAAATTTGTATGCTGTATTATCCAACCATTTCTCTTAGTTGGTCTGAGTTCACATTAACATAATCTAGATCCAAGATGAGATTTCAATTTTGATATGGTATAAAAACAAAACTGTATGGTAACATCAAAATTGCACTTATGCAATAAAACTTGTATTTCTAATGCATCAATGTGATAGGATCATATGTATATATACATATGTGTATTTTATGTATTCCAAATATGTGTTTGTGTGATTCTTAATATTTAAAGGTTATTCATAAAAACCATTTGGCAAATACCACTGCAAAAATGGACATTCAATAAATTAATAACAAATGCTTGAAAATATTATTTCATTTAGAATTTGAACATTGAAACGATGATGTCATCTCTTAATATTTTTGTAATGTGTGTATTGCGCTAGCTCAACTGCAAATAATTACACAGTTGAGTAGTAGTGGCATTGTTTCCCAAATACATTTTTCAAAGCAAATATCTGAATTTTTATTCTAAATTAAAATTTTTCTCAAAATATAAATAATGAAAATATATAAATACATTTGCAAAAAGATATATCAGCGTAATAAATTTTGATCTAAATAATATTCTAGGTAAACAAAGAAAAAAAGAAAGAAACTGGGCAAGGAATATGTAAATTTTCATATAGAGATTTTATTATTTTTTTCTTACAACACAATAATTCTTTTATATTCCATTTCTATAAGAACATAATTTCCTGCAGATATTCTTTATGGAATCATTTTCAGCGAGTTAGTGTTGCTTTTATTTCATATATGTGTTTTATGCTACTTTTTCCTGCATTCATTACATATTATTTTATTGCAATTTTATTATTTATCTTCGGTGAAGATGTTTTAAATAAATTTTTTATTGCATCTTCTTCTACCAATTATACAAATGTGTTTTTATTTCCTTTTTAATTACCAAATCTCACTTCGTCTTGTTTCATACAGAAAAGTCATATTAAGCATTTATTTTCAGTGAATTGCTCGAAAACATTTCTCAATGATAATAAAATCCAAATGTAGGTACTCTTAATCATTTATTGTAAGGAATGAAAATTTGTAAATTAGATTTTATCTAAGACAAAAGGAGTGCTTCATCGAAACAGAACAGTTGCCAAGCGCACAAGATGCTGTAGGCCATGGTTTTCAGTGGAAACGATAACTTCCGGGGAAAAATTTCAACTTGATAAAACATTATTTATTTATTTAGTTTTGTTCAAAATACTATTTTGTATAACGAAATGATATCACAAGTAGTCTATCCAACAATAAGAATAGCTATCGCCAAGTAGTCTGATCGGTGGTGGTCGCTATAGTAACCACATCCGCCCAGTATAAATAAGAATTAATTATATAATTAATTAGTGATATTTATTAGGTTGGGGAAAAAGTTATCCATTATTTTTTTGGTAGACGTCTGTAGTGATCGATATCTCGTGAGGAATCTATCAAACAATTTCAGATTTATGCTCGTTGGAAAGGTGACATTTGACACTAAAATATCCTCTTGCGGTTTTTTGTTTGTTTAATACAGTTACGAGTACAGGGTTTTAAAAATGGAAGACAACAAACAGAAAATTCGATACATTTTCGTTTTTCTCTTGTAACGGCGAAAAAGATAGCCGGGTGGTTAAAATTGTGAAAGGTGTTTATCGTCCTATATAAGACTGTAACAACCAGTTACGCACAATTTTGGTTTCGTCGATTCCGTTCGGGTATTTGGATGCTAAAGATGCACTTCGCATGGATACAACATCGTCGAGAATGTCTATAAAATATCAAAAATTATCAAACTTGACAGCATGTCAGCAGTCGTAGCTTCGCACAAGACCTAAACATCTACATGAAAACTGTTTTAAACCTTTTTACAAAGTGAATCGGAAAGAAGTTACAAAACGTTCATGTAAAAATAATGGATTTCTTTTCCCCCAACCTAATATTATTGTTTTATAACCCTATATACCTCCAATACTTTATAATATTCTTAGATTTGAAATACTAAGCATTGTACATGTATTTTATTGTTAACACTCATATATACTATTTTATTAATTTTATTTTGTTGTTTTTTAATAAATATTTTCAATTTTATTTTCAATAATATAATTAACACTGTAATTGCTGCCCACCCTGTCTAGTGTTCAGCGTGCTTGACTGTGGATAGAAGATCCTCGGTTCGAATCCTGGTTCAGGCATGAATGTACTTTCTTTCTCTCGTTTTTTTCCTTTCCTTGACTGAATGAAATATGTGAATGATTGCTTACCCTATAAACGGGTACCTATGGCATGCGTGTATTGAAGAAGTCAAACTCCACATCAAATTATGGTTCAGTTGGAAAAGTGAAACAGGGCACCTCATATTGCCAGCCTGGCTAGCACTCGACAAAAAAAGGAAAACTTTAATTACTTATAAAATAATGTTTCACTCTTGCAAATTAATTAAACATTTACGTTGCATATTGTAATCGCTTTTATAAATTACATTGTGATTCGTACAAGACGCTTTCCGGAAAATTCATATCAGCTTTAATTATATTTTAAAATTTTCACAGATATTGATATCAAAGTTTAGAAATAAACCATAGTTATTTATTTTAAGTTAGCCCCAGAGGCAACATACTGATATAGGTTTCATTCTATTTCTTGCCGCCGTTCTTTATTCCATCCTGGGCAAATGTTATTGGTAGGCAAAAAAAAAAAATCCGGATTTTATTTGCATAGATTTCATAATGTTTTCCGCGTCAATTGCATTGAAGTCTCGCGGAATGGAAAGCAGATTAAATTTTGAAGGAAAGTGAAGAGTTTTATTCAAATGTATCTAAATGTTAATTCAGATGCAGAAATTAAGCATCATTAGTAAGTAGAGTTTAGTGACCTCGATCCCGTTAAATGTTTTTTTTTTTTTTATTTAATCAATTTCGATTTTACAATGATGGAATTTTCTTTCTTCTTCTTTCGTTTTATACAGTAGTATAAAAGAAAAGAGAACCATAGCAATTACCGAAAATGATCATTTAGTATAAATGCCTCCCAGCCTGTCTATTACAAGCTTAAGCTGACAAAAAAATTCTTGTTGGATCCTAAAGCCCACACTCTTGGCGCAAATAATTTTGTTTGGTGATAAAGTTCGCCAATCCTGTTAATCCTACTTTGATACACTAGATATAATAAACCTGACTATTTCTGCAATTCTTATTTTGCCATTTTGTTCTGCCTTGGTACTTTTTCAATTTGTCACCAAAGATGTGAGGGTTAGACTAAACTTTAGGAGGCCCCTTTGATTCTCGCCAAGTTGTGATCGCGATTGATCGCCAAGCTGGGCAAAACCGAATTGTGTTCTGATTGGTTTAGATCCAGTCGAGACTCTGATTGGTTTATCATGTTTAGAATTTTGAAAATCCAATGGACGTTGCGTTATTTTTGAATGTTCAACCAAAGCTGTTAGCACTATAATCGGCG
The DNA here is from genome assembly GCA_026290005.1 of Latrodectus geometricus. Classification (NCBI taxonomy): domain Eukaryota; kingdom Metazoa; phylum Arthropoda; class Arachnida; order Araneae; family Theridiidae; genus Latrodectus; species Latrodectus geometricus. Next base: position 24,922 of record JAPDSC010005345.1, read on the forward strand.
CGAACAGGAATGGTGAGAAAAAAAATCGCCAAGTTTCCAAAGGGCACCCTAAAATACAGTTTTACCGATGTGAGTTCTCTTAGGACTTTACTAAATTCTTTTCTTGAGAAATATAAATTTCTAACACAGGAAATTAAAGTCGTAACAACTAAGAATAAAAAACTGCATGCATTAATCATTCTATAAATGTTACATTGTACGGAACTACTTTGATATACCCCCCAAATCGGAAATTTGGCGACCTTTTTTTCTAGCCAAGATGGATTCTCGCTGAATACAAATAATTAATACATAAAAAACTTTAAAATAAAAAATTAAAAAGTGGTACAAAATACAAAAAAATACTAAATTTGGAAACAGAAAAAACCTAAAAGCTGAAAAAACCTAAATTAGCAACACCAAAATAAGAAACAGCAACCCTAAAAAGTCTGTAGGGAGTGCCAGATTTGGCAAAAGTTGTTCCCATTGTACAATTGTAGTACTAAATCATATTCTTGAGCTCTTAATTTTTTTATTTCATTTAACATTATTTAATGTGGATGAATTCCTCCCTATTGAAGGCTTAGTCTTAATAGATTCCATTTGACTTTTTCTTTCATAATGTTTCTCCTTATGCTCTGTTTAAATAACCATTTAAGAAAAAAATAAAATCTATGTAAACTTAATTTTGTGTTAAGTAGAAACTTTTTACCGATCCATTATCTAATTTTTTTTCGAAGTTTACTCACCCATTTCGGATGGTTAGTTGGACACAGTAAGGAGGCATAAAGAAACAAAAATCCTTTTGGAAAATGGAACGACTTTTCAAATGGCAAAAAAATGCGCATGCTAATGCCAACTTCAAAATTTTTCGTTTTTCCTCTTTATTTTGCTTGAGAGTTCCGCCTATTTTTTTGTCTCATAAGAAGGGGATGATTATCATTCTCGATAATGGAAATAAAATATTTTTGCTTTATTTTCTCAACCTATATTAAGAGACAAGATAGAAATAACATCTTATCTTTCTTCACACTCCACTTTAACTTCGATTAAAAACAAATGGCACGTTATGAAGTCAAGTGCTTAACAAATCGCGATGATACCACTTCAAAAATCAATTCCTCTCTGTAGATTTGTTACTAGACTGCATGGGTAAACTGTGAAATAGATGACGTGTTTTTGTTTATTATTCGATGCACTTGCCGTTTCATTCTTTCGAGTAGAATCAAATCCTCTTATTCATCAACGGCATACAAATGTAAATTTGAGGACCTCACAGTTTTTCTTTGAGTCAAGTACAGATCTTATTATTTTTTTTTCCTCTGAACCACTTGTAGGATGCTTGAATTAATTATATTTTATTCTGAGACTGAATTTTGGAAATTCTAACTAAAATGTATTTCATTAATTTTTTATTTTCTGTTACAAAATATCTACAAATTATTATATTCGATGATGATAAAGTTTAAGAAATTGAAATTTCGTTCACTGTTAATTAATCAATATTTTACAGATTTTTTGCAGAAAAAAATTTAATTAATGTTAAAAATTTTACCCAAGATTTTTACTTTTGCTGTATTCATATTTTCGTTAATGACTGCTCTATCGTACTTAAATTCCATTTCTAAGATTAATTGTTAAAAAAAAAGGATATCATAATATTTATGATGTTTAAGAAGAAATAAAAAACAAATTAAACATTTGTCATTTGTGAAAATGTGCATATATATACATACATACATACATACAT
>JAPDSC010005345.1:29589-40304 GCA_026290005.1 Latrodectus geometricus
ATATATATATATATATATAACTACTATATATCGAGTAAAATTTTAAATTAGATCTTACACTTTATCATTTCAGCCGCCCAACCTGTCGAGTGGTTAGCGTAACTGACTGCGGATGGTTAGGACCTGGGTTCGAATCCCGGTTCGGGCATGGATGTACTATCTCTTTCTCTCTCTGTAATTCTTGTCCTTTCCTCAGATGATGGGCGAATGTGGCCCGCTCTATAAACGGGTTTGGGTGGTGTGGCGTGGGCGATGCTACTCGTACCTCCGTGACTTGGTTGACAGGTGCCAACCGGGTGACGATAAAATGAGTAGCAGTTTCCGGTCTTGTTGCGGCAAATGGGCTAATATTGCTTGCTTGCTCAAGGGTGCCCGCCATTAAAAAAAAAACTTTATCATTTAAGAATATATTTTAAGTTTGTTACAAATTAAATTCAATACTTTGCAAAAAAAAAAAAAATGCAGCAAAAATTACGTACAGCACATAAACAATATTTCTTTCCTATGTAAAATCATTGAACAGAAAAGAAACGCAAAAAATTTAATAATATTTACTATTCTTAAAATTTTTTCTCAAAACAATGATTTTTACTTTAAATATCTTAAAACAATGACAGAGGTTTAAGTATGGATTCAGGATCATTGTTTGCACACAAATGGTGATTCGATCAGGATCTATACCGATTAATGGGGATTTCAGACTACTACAAACATCCCCATCCGAGACTGAAATTGAACTTTCGTTGTACTGAAACTCAGAAGAGTAAGCATCAAGCTGTTCTGGTTTTAATAAAAGCATTAATTTCATATCATACATAAAAATAACAAATGAAAAGATGAAAAAAATGACTGCATATTTCTGTAAGAATTAAAAGTAGGAAGACATAAAAAAAATCTTTGCATTATATACATAAAAAACCATCAAAAATTTAATAAAATAAATGCATTTATACAAATATTTAAGATGACTTGCCAATGCATTTAGTGGTAGACTCTAAATATTCAAATTATACTCAACGTTATTCTAACACACGTGGATTATACAGCTGAAAGTTTAGTGTTATAACTTTCCCGTTATTTTGGGAGTTATAATCATACACTGGCGGGAATGCTTAAAATGATTCACGGAGTCCACTATAAGTTCTTATTAAATTAGCATTCGTGAGCAAAAACGTAATATAAAGCAGCGATCGGATTATAACTTCAAATACCGCGACATATATAATTTTTATTTGGTAGACTACTAATTATATGAATTATTATAATAAGTATTAGTATAAGTTATCAATTAATTAATAATTTACTATTTATAAAAATGGTTTATTAATTAATGTTTCCAGGCATATATATGTTGAATTGCAATAATATCACTATTACGTCGTAAATATCTACGGGCATATAATAAACTTCACGCCTAGTTAAGAAACCTTCTGCTAGTTACTATTGTAATTGGAAAAGTGAAAACTACCATCATGACGTATTTGATATTGTCATTCCCGCGAATCTGAAATAAGTAAAAGGAAATAATAGGGTAACGGGGAAAGTTTTTTTTTTTTTTTAAACCCAGGTAAGAGAATAACGTAGACATCATTTCGAACAGCAATTCTACAGAGTGAAAAATGATTCTATGACTAATTGTAAGTAGTTCGGAAAAAATGGGCGATACTTTTGAACCCACATATATTTTAGATATATTAAATCATAAATTTAATTTGTAATTTACTAATTTTGAATATATATATTAGTTTATTAAAATGAAATAAACTAATAGAAATTATAAATTAACGGATTCAAACACAGTGACAGAGAAAATGGAAGTATACTTCAGTAGCTTCATAAAGAGCACATTTATAAATATTTTTCAAAATTTAGAAAATAAATTGCTGTATAAAACATAATTTTTTTTTACTATGTAAAAGAAATATGTAAAAGAATTGTTGAAAAAAATTGTTGCAAAAATTTAAATGTGAAATCAAATTTTCTAAGTACATAAACCGGTTAATTCTATTTCGGGGGTACAATTGTTATCACTCAAGTCAAATTCTTATCACACAAGGGAATTGAATCTAATAATTTCTCATATGCTCCATTTCGAAGCTTGATATTCAGATGGACAGATAACAAATTCAATAAATGACAGATAGCAAATTTTCTATCATTAATTAACCTTCTTGAAGTCAAATGGTGTCTATTATAAAAAAATTAACCATATTGCACCATAACTTGCCATCATCGATCAATATTTAATGATTAATTGCTTTTAGTAACTTCTAATTTTGAAAAATAAAACTTGCTAAATACAGCCTCTGTTTTTTTCTTTTTTTACCATGATAATTTGTGACTATGGATCATGGCTCATTTTAATCTTTCAGTCTGATTATTATTATCAGTTTCTCAACTAGAATTGATGAATACAGAGGAAATCCAGGCTTATTATCGCAGTTGGTTATTATTAGATTTTATACGGGAAAGCAATAAAACGATATCAATTAACATAAAATTCTTTTTCTTACTTAATATTTGAGACTAGATTAATTTTTTTTTTAAATCTAATGAAAAATTTCTTTTATTTAATAATGATTCATTCAGAATAATTTTATGACCGAGATATTTGTATCTGATTCACAAACTAGTTCCAATACTTAACGATTTCCTTTACAAAAATTTATTTATATATTCAACAGTAATCTGGTTGTTTTATTCGCTCATCTAATATTCTAATATACAGGTAAAAGTTGCATAATTTCATACTTTTTTATTAATATTTTTATCAAGGAATTCCTTCGTGAAGAATTAGTGATGATTTTGTGCCATAAAACTTAATCGACTTACGAATTTAAACTTTGGGTGGAATTCAAATTCTATTTAATAGCACAGGTTAATTACTTCCCATCCTTTGTTTATGATTGATTTTCATTTGTGAGTACTTCTGAATAAATTTCACTTTTTCTTTTGATGCAAAAAAAAAACTTTACTGATTTACAATTTAACAATAAGATGTTTATTTAAGAATTGCAAACTCATATGGTAACGTGCATTAAATATTCAGAGTCCATAAAGTAATAAAACATTTTATATTATACATTACTTTGATAACAATCTATGTTTCTCTCTTATTAAGTTTGGCAAAACTAATAATATTTTTCGTACAATTTTGAATTTGGTGAATTTTTTAGCGACTTTTCCTGTACTATTGGCAACGGGTGTTTTCGAATCTTCTAGTTCAGTGGTCGAATCAAATTTTTGTTTCTGCTTCTGAAGTAAGTGAGATTGAGTAAATTATGAAATCAAAACTTCTATTGTTAACGAACACACACACATTTATTTATTCACAAACAGTAATTAACAAAACGACACATTACAAACACAATTTACAAAAACTAAACATCTGGAAATAAGTTTTCGCAGCGCACACTCGCTTGTTGTATTCTCTTTATACCACTTGAGTTTTGATTCCTTTGCCACTTGAGTTCTCTCAATTACATATTGGTGGCGGAAACATTGCCAGTGAATTCGCAACAACGGGAATTTATAATAACTTTGTAAAGATGAAGAATATTCTATATTTAAATATTATAACTATTTTTCATTAGTAATTGACTGTGAAAATATTTAATTATAAGACTTTATTTTGTCCTAATAATTAATCAAAAAATGTAACTTAAGTTTCGAATTATGTTTCTCACTTAATATGAAAGAGCTTTTGATTCTTTTATAATTTTCTGTTGCTTAAAAAATCATAGCAAGCTTTTCTATCGTGGAGAGTACTTATAAGTTCGCACTATTTCCAGTCGTATGATAGCAAACAGTGCCCATTATTCAAGAAGAATCCCCCACCAAAATAAAAACTCAGTGGATGGTTAAAAAAGATTTACTCATTTTCCAACAGTTGTGCTGTTTATTATGCGGTATCCATTGTTGCTTGAATAAAAGATCATGTGCTCAGCAAAGTTTTGATAATGTTGGAGAACCTTTTGAATGGTTTGAAAGATTCAAGAAAAAATAGAAAACAATCATTACCGACCATTATTTTTTATCAATATTTATATAATAATTCAAAAAAAGTTTAAAAGTTATTTTTAAGAAAAAACTTTTTTGTATTATTTGTTACATGCCATTGAACTGTTTTTTTAGAAATGCATGCAATAAGGCGTTTGATGCATTGCATGATGTCAGCCAATCAGTGCTTGTGTTGGCCTTAATGACGTATGCAATGGCTCAATATCATCCACGTTACTTATTACTCAATTAATTTTGAATTAAAACTAAAAGAATTTGATGGATAAATAGAAAATCTTCAGTTAAATTGATCAGTTAATTTAATTAGTTCAATTGATATATACTAGAAAAACAATTATTTTTTCGATCCCATGAGCATGGCAGATATTTTATATTATATAATAAAAAAAAAAAAAATATAAAATAACAGACATATATATATATATATATATATATATATATATATAATAGCTAACATAACAAAAATTAACCTTTACTTTTAATTTTGTACTTTTTATTTTAACTTTTAACGTTATTGGAACCAGCCACAACCAAACGAGAATTAAGAGAATTTAAAAAATGGTTTTTAATGATATGGATTATACTTATTTTGGCAAATCATATATACCTTATAGAACCTTGAACTTTATTTAAGCATTCATCAATTTCTAAAGGTTCCCCTAAATTGCTTTAAAATCCTAATAATAGAAATTAAATCTCATCATTTCGCAAAAAATGTGAGTTGAATTTAAAATGTTGATATTTTGGTAAAAGTGTTTATGTATATTTCACAAATATTATACTTTAGTTTTTCAAAAACTATCAATTTTTTAAATTTTGATGGTATATAATAAATTTTAATAATGTAATATTGATAGAAAATTTGAAAGTTTAAAAGAAAATGGAAAAAAGAAAGACAAAACAATTGTCTTTCATTTCTCAATTTCCCTTAAGCAGAATTATAAATATTTTTAATCAGTCGCAAATTTATAAAAAAATTTTTAAAACCTCGTTAATATATTAAATATGTTACATTGATATATTTACTTAGGATTATGAAGATTTTGTTGAATTGAAATTGATAGATAACACAAGTATGAAAGAAGAAAAAATAGATTCCATCCCTCACTAAACATCAAAATAAAGCCTCACAGATGAATGTTATTAATTCTGGAAAACTGAATTACGATATTTGTATGTGAATTACCACAGTAAGTGAAATGCAAAACAAGAGATTTTATAACTTATTTCATTAGTTTAGAATTTTTAAGACTTATTTCTTGTAATGAACTGGTTAATTTTCTAAGGATATTTTGGCATCAGTCATTATGATAATTCATATATTTTTAAAGAACTCAGCAATATTCAATTTAGTCTTTTAAAATTGTAAATTAAGTCTAAAAATAGCCGTTTTGTAAGACACACAAGTTAACTGAGGAAATATTATATATTATAACATTTTTTTTTATTTCTAATGGCGTGCTCCCTTGAGCAAGTAAGTACATTAGCCCATTTGCCGCAACAAGGCGAGAAACTGCTACTCATTTTATCGTTACCCGGTGGGTACCTGTGAACCAAGTCACGGAGGTACGAGTAGCATCGCCCACGCCACACCACCACAAACCCGTTTATAGAGCGGGTCACATTCATCCATCATCTGAGGAAAAGACAAGAAACACAGAGAGAGAAAGAGATAGTACATCCATGCCCGAGCCGGGATTCAAAACCAGGCACTCCCCATCCGTAGTCAGTTACGCTAACCGCTAGACAGGTTGGGCGGCAAATTATAACATAATATATATATATATATATATATATATATATATATATAATAAACAATAGGGATGAAAATGAAAATATTATCACAACCTTGTTATTCTTTAAGAACTTCATATTCTGTTTATATTATTACATTTTTGGACACGTAAAAGATATTTGTTTTACTAAAAACCAGGTTTTCATAAACTATATTAATTACGATTGCAATTTTTCATCTGAGATAAAATTATAAATACCTATTTTTTAAATTCAATTTCAATTTCTCTACAATGATAAGCAACAACATAGGGAATTAATATAGAAGATAAACTTCATAATAATAAACATTTGAGAACGTTACTTGCATCGATTTCTTTTTATTAATTTGTCATTAAACTACAGAAATATAATTGAAAACCTTGTAAAAACAAAAGAATATGCAGTTTTTGTTGAAAAGATAGCCGAATCAGGTAGAACAAGTAGTTAAGTTTTAGTGTGGAAAACTATTTGATAAATATCACGTTTACATTTGCATCTGCAAAACATAAAAGGCTAACGATAACAATGATTTTCTAAATGACCTTAAGAAAAATATAATTAATCTTTTGTTTTCTAATCTCTGTATGTTCTTGCGTAAGATTTTGGAAAATATATACAACATGAGTATTATAAATTCAATTTGATACTGCTTTTTAGTTAACCAGTCTTTACCATGAACAAAAATTGCTTTTCATAATTCTGCTGATTATCATTGGTATAGTAACCGTAGCTAAGTAAACAATATACAAACGGAACTCATTTTCGAAAATTCGCTATTTCATATTTTTTTTTAAATAAAGCAATTTATTTTTTCAAATATTTTTTTTCATCGATGACGGAAATTTTTCTAATGCAGTTTCCACACACAACCAAATGTTACAGCGAATTCTACGTTTCCAGATTAAATCGTATTTCGTGATAAAGGTTGGAACGGCATTCCCACAAATAATTAATAAGTTCTGGGGTTGATTTTGTAAGATAATTTATTTAAGGTTATCACAGACAAAATAGACATTTTTTGCCTAGTACCAGCCACGCTGGCAATATGGGGTGCGCTGCTTCACTTTCTCAACGGAACCGCAATTGCGTATGAACTCCGACTACTTCAGTACACACATGTAAAAGGTACCCGTTTATAGTGTAGGTAACCATTCACAGCCTATTTATTCAAGGAAAGAACAAAGACATGAGAGAGAGAGTACATTCATGCCAGAACGGGATTCGAACCCAAGTCCTCCGTATCCGCAGTCAGGCACGTTAACCACTAGACAGGTTGAGTGACGAGGAAGAAGATTAATCTATGTAAATAAAATTGTTATCCTATTTTTACATCAAATTTTTGTTGCTGTTGTTGTGTGCCAGCCAGGCTGGCAATATGGGGTGCGCTGCTCCAATTTTCCAACTGAACCGTATTTGGTGTGGAGTCCGACTTCCTCAGAACACACATGCCATAGGAACCCGTTTATAGGGTAGGCAACCATTCACACACAAAAAAGGACAAAGACAAGAAAGAGAGAGAGAGAAAATACATCCAAACCAGAGCCGGGATTCAAACCCAGGTCCTCCCCATCCGTAATCAGGTACGCTAACCAACCAAATTTTTGTTCGATATTGAATGGAATTCGACAAAAAGAAATAAAATGAAATTCATATCAGGAGAAACAGGAGGGTCTCGTGTTTACTTAAAACAGACTATATTTCATTCCGAAATTTTGATTAAAAAATTTGTGATTATTTTAAACTGTAATCAACGTTGACATGAAATCTCTGTTAAGTTGATAATTTTGAGTTGTAAAACTGCTTAATGACGAGTTGATAGTTAAATGGTTAATGTTCCGACCTTCAATTCGTAACTTCGATCCCCACATCGCTCATGGTTATTTTTTTGGTTCGAAATCCATTTTAAATGGCATGTCTATACTAATCATGGGCTAAAGATTGATTATCTATGAATCCGAAATAAATGAAAGTGAAAAGAAAATCACTCCTTTTTTTTTTTTGTCTATCTTTTTTTTAAACTCTTTGATATCAAAAAGATTCAAATTCTGATACGAAAGATATAACAATTCTTGTCCAGAGAATTTTGTAGGCGTAGGAGTTTTAACTTCTACGCGAATAAAAATTTATGCTTCAGTTTCGCTGGAAACTACTTGTGGGAGGCATTTTGTTTAGTTGAATAAACTAGAAGTACAGATGATTTAAAAGAAAAAAAACGAATAGATATTTTTACAGTTAAAATTTTCAGAGTATTTTCATTTTATTTTCTCAGCCAGCATATTATACAAATTTTTGTTACAAGTATAATTAACTAGTAAATTTTGTGAAATTCTGTTAAATTTATTTATTTTGAAAAACATTGAAAGAAGTTTTAGCGTTTATTGATGTCAGTGTAAAGTTTATCTGTTGATTAACCGTTATTTTTTGGCCACGAAGGCTTTTTTGCACCTAAAGTTAAAAGTGGTTCCCGAAATATAATAATCATTCATACTCTAGGTGGGAATCGAATCTATGAAATACTGAATCGAAATCCAAAATGTCACGGGAAAGAAGGTTAAATCGTCCTGTTCAGTGTTATCCATAAAGAAATTCGTATGCTCTGATTACAAAACAGACGAAGTGAAAAATAAGAAGCCGTGTAAATAGTTTGACTGTGGATGTCGATATACAACAAACCTTTGAATGAAGATCATCTAATAAACTTTGAGTACATTCATTTGAGACTCTAAGAAGAAATTATGCAACTAATAATCACTTAAATAACTAATTTAATAGAACGTAAGGATAACTTTCATTACGTTAGGATATTTCAATTAAATAGAAAGTAAAACAGAAGCCCAGTCGTATCGGCATTAAAATACGTGGTTAAAAAGCCCAAGTCTCGAGATTGGTTGACTTTTTTGTAGATGTTTTGGGTATCGCTTTAACGATGTTTTCTTTTTTTTTTCTTTTTTTTTCATACAAGAGATAATTTGAGAAAAAATTATAATTTTTAAATGGTTACCAAACCAAAATACAAATTAGGAAATGTTTTTATTTACGCTTAACTTTCAGAAATCAAGACTTCATAAAAGGTAGGTAATTCCTTTTTGATCAAGTACATTAAGTTCTAAGGGCCGCGGTTGCCCTGTTGGCTAGGCATCGTTCTCATTATCGGAAGGTAGTGAGCTCGTATCCAGGCATATCCGAACATACAGATCCGTCGTGTTCACTAATGGTGGCTAGGACATGTAAAATATGTCTGGTCGCAAAGTCCTCGATGTTCCCATTCCAAATTAATACCTCGGTTGGTGATAGGAGCCAGGCCTTGTTTCTTCCTTTTCTTCCTGTCTCTAAATTGGAAAACCTAAATGGTACTGCTATCTATGAGCAAAAGTTGTACTTCCACCCTCGTAAGGGAGTGCTCTGTTCAAAAACTCAAGACGCTCTTTTTGATAGTTCATTCGCCCTGTCCCTGACGGACGGGATTGGCTTCACCAAGTGTCATAAGTAACAACAATAACAATCTTAAGTTCTATCTCATGCATTCTTTTATTTTAGCAAAAGAAAATGTTTATCTTTTATATACGAAATCTTACAATCAATTAAAAGAATGTGTATTACTAGAAGGATTTTTAATTTAGAATATTATTGCTGAAATTATCCATGCTCTTTTAAGACATCATATTCTTTACAATGGAAAGTAAGGAAATATTTATTTCAATGGAAGCAATCAATATTTCATTTCATAAATTTTGAAGGAAAAACGAGCTTATTCAAATTGGTAATCTATTTTGTATCCTTATGAATCGTTTCTAAGGTAAAGGTCAGTATATACATTCATCTTAACATGAAATATAACAAAGGAGACAATACAACCAAGCTGTAAGTTGAATATCAGATGGATCAAATACCACTTCATATAAAGAATCCTTGACTTATAAATGATCTTTTACTAACCACCGCAGGGAGGTAGTTAATCTATCAAGATCTTATTTCAAACGCTGCTATTAGTAATTAATTTCTCAATAAAAGTCATGCATCATAGAATAAATTTCCAATATGATCAAGCACTTAAGAAAAAAATTACCAACTCTTTTACTTTTTCTATCACAAAGGATGTAATCCTAAATGAATAGCATCATTCAAAAGCATCGAATAACCAGTTTCTGCAAGAGAAAGATCTGAAACTAGAAACCCGATGAAGGGTGGTATCATTATTAAAAACAGCTTTCTTAAGTAATGACAGTTGCTTAACTTTCGGAAAGCTTGGCGGATCCTTCCTGTGATTCACCTACACACCACTCACCGCTCCCTAAGTGGAGATTGATGCAAATCCCCGCGATGTTGCAACAATCTTCCAGCAGGTAATGACTCTGAGATCGTAACAAAAGCATTTTGTAACAAATGAAGTCTGCTTGAATCGCTCTTTGAAACAGACGCAAGCAATTACTAATTGTTTCTGGTGTATGTTACGGTTGGTAATGGAATGAAAAAGATGAATGAAAATGAATAGTTTTTCAATGTATTCATTTCATTTTTTCCACTTTCATGAACTTTTCTTTTATACTTTCTTTATTATTTATTGAATATTGGACAACTTAACTAAGTGTTTGTTTCTTCTTCATTTAAGAAGTTTCTTTTTCGTTTTTCGTACAAAATATTTAAGACACTTCCCAAAGAAGATAGATATTTAACTACTAAAATAAATCTTCTTCAAATATAAAGCAAGATATACATAATATATAATTACATCTTCCCTTTTTGTTTATCAGATGGCGAGTATCTTAGCTGGGGAAGGAAGAAGTTCTTAAATTTACTAATATTTGAAATGTATTTACAATTAGGATTATTATATATAAATCTTTTAGCTAGCTCATTAACATACTCTCTGCTCAATTGCATATATACACATGTCTCTCTCTCTCTCTCTCTCTCTCTCT
>JAPDSC010005346.1:0-21148 GCA_026290005.1 Latrodectus geometricus
GATATCATAGATAATTTTCACAAATAACATAAAAAAATTATCTATGAAACTGAATGAAAATTGTCCTAGTAGATAATTTTTATTTGGTTTTACAGATAATTTTTACATATTTATAATTATTTAAGGTGGACACGTTTTAAATATTTCTTTTTATTGTTTGAATATATTAAGAATTCATTGGTATTTAAAACACAGATAAAAGTTTTTCTTTGTCAATAAATTTTGTTTGCTTCATTTCTTCTCTACTTTCAAGTCAAATATATGCTTTATGGTTTTAGTTTCTAATTTAGTTTTAAAATTAGAAGTGTAGCATTTATCTGGTTGAATAGGAAAAAGAAATAATTCCTTAGATAGCTCAAAAGTAATTTATTACCATTTAATATACAACTTGAGCACAACACAGATCTATATACTACAAATAAAACAAAATGAAAACTAAACATAAAGGGAAAAGGGTTAGCATAAGAGTCATATCAATATATGTCTCATTCCTATGGTTGCTGGAGAGGGACTCACTTCCTTGTTGATGACGTCATGGGTGTTTCCAAGATAGGGGGCGCTATAGACTCCCCCTCTGGCTCTGCCGACGTCCCGGCAAGGAGACAGGATTGTGATTAAGAAGCTTCTGAGGCTGTCGACGTGGTCTTCCTCTACTTTTCAAAGGAAAAACGGGACCTCTATCTCTAGATGATTGTTGATAAGGCTTCAACATATTGGTATGATAAGTACCGAGTACTTGATCAGGGATAGCAGGATCTGCAACATCATACGTATTTGGTGATCTATTTGTTAGTATAATATAAGGTCCTTCACGCTTGGGCATAAATTTTTTACATGTTTTGCTTTTGGACTTGCTTATGGGATGTAAAGTGATCCAAACTTTATCGCCTGGTTGAAAATAAACGGGTCTATGCTTCTTGTCGAAGTACTCCTTTCTAGCATCTTGTTTTTCCTCTACGCGTTCTCTAATAATAGGTGTAAGTCATGCAAATTCTTTCAAGTATGGAGTTATTTCTGCGACAAAGTTATCGTTATCAATAACAGCTCTAATATCATGATAGACATCATCTGTAGTTCGAAGTTCTCTTCCGAACTAAAGGTAGGCCGCCGTATGACCTGTAGAATCACATTTTGCAGTGTTTAAAGCAAAACGTATCATGGGTAGTTTGTCCTCCCAAGTATCATGTGAGTCACCAACTAGAATTGCTAATTTGGGTTTTAGGTCTCGATTTTTCCGTTCAGCAGGATTTGCTTGAGGATGATATAAAGGTATAAGTTCTTGCTTAATACCCAGGATGTTACAAGTTTGTTGCATTACTGCACTGACAAATAGTACACCGTTGTCACTGATTAGCCTTCTAGGTAAGCCATAACGTAAAAACACTTCCTCTATCAATATTTTAGAACAATTAATAGCTGTGGCATCTTTTAGGGCAAAAAGTTCGACCCATCTTGTACTGGTATCTTCAACAAGAAAAATCCATCTTTTCCCAGTTGGGGTCTCTGGGAGAGGACCAAACAAGTCTATTGCCAGAGTCTCAAATCTTTGTGAGTAAATAGGCGTTCGGAGTAATCCAGCAGGTTTCTGGTTGTTAGGTTTGTACCGATTACATTCAGCACAATTTTTAACGTATTCAGCGATAAACTTTCTCATACCAGGAAAGAAATATCTAGAAGAAATTTTTTGATATGTATTCTCAGCTCCACAATGTCCTGCAGTGGGAGAATCATGGTATTGCTGTAGGACTCGTTCTCGCTCATGACAAGGGACAACTAGCTGTGCTTCTTCTGATTCTGTTTCAGGTGAATATCGATACAGTATTCCTTGATTCATCAGATAACCTCTACTTGTCCAGTTCACATAATTTTCATCTTTCCGTCCACTTTCAAAGCAGTCTATAATCTTTCTTACCTCCTCATCCTTTAATTGTTCTTCACGAATGTCTTTAGATTTCCGGGAAGGTAAATCTATGGAAATGGTGTTTAAGTTACAAACGAATTTGTCCGTTGTATCAAATGGTCTGGACAGAAGATCTGCAATTACATTAGATCTTCCTGGAGTATAAAGAATCTTCGGATGATATGACTGGATTTGAAGAGCCCATCGAGCCAAGCGTCCGGATGGCGATTTAATAATTATAAGCCACTTCAAGGGTTGGTGATCTGATGCAATAATGATTTCTTGATTCTCTACATAGCCGCGGAACTTCTCAAGAGCCCATACTACCGCTAAAGCTTCTCTTTCGGTAGTGGAATAATTTCTTTCTGCCGAACTGAGTAATCGACTGGCATACTCAATCACATGTTCTTCCGAGCTTTCTCCTTGGATAAGGACTGCTCTTAGAGCGTAATTACTGGCATCAGTTCTTATAATGAATGGTTTAGATCCATCTGGCTGAGACAACACAGGTGGTGAGATCAATCGTCGTTTTAACTCTTCAAATGCTTTCTGTTCTGTATCACCCCATGTCCATTGTTTATTCTTTTTAGTTAAGCCACTAAGGGGCCTAGCAACTTCAGAGAAATGTGGGACATATCTCCGGAACCAGGAACAAGTCTGTAGGAAGGACTGAATTTCTTTAGCACATTTTGGTGTTGGAATTTTTTGAATAGAAGACACTTTGTCAGCATCCACTTCTACACCTTTTTCAGTTATCCAATGACCTAAATATTTCACTCTGTCACAAGAGAAATGACATTTGCTTCTGTTAGCATTCAGTTTAAACATAGAAAGTCTTTCAAACACCTTTTCCAAATCTGATAAATGTTCATCAAAAGTTTCTGATAATATAATGATATCGTCAAGGAATGACAATGCAAAAACATCTTTGAGACCAGATCTAAATTTATCAATGAGACGTTGAAAAGTTGCGGGTGCATTACGCAAACCAAAAGGCATACGTAAAAATTTAAAAGTTCCAAATGGACAGATAAAGGCAGTTTTTTCTTGATCTGATTCATGAACTTTGACCTGATAATAACCGGCTCTTAAGTCTATCGTAGACATGTATTTTGTCGACTTGGCTTCAGTCAATAAATCATCCATTCTAGGTAGTGGATAGTTATCCGGAATAGTTGTTGAGTTTAACTTGCGGTAATCAACA
This sequence comes from Latrodectus geometricus, assembly GCA_026290005.1. NCBI lineage: Eukaryota > Metazoa > Arthropoda > Arachnida > Araneae > Theridiidae > Latrodectus > Latrodectus geometricus. The sequence continues at coordinate 3,105 of JAPDSC010005346.1, forward strand.
CACAATCTGATGGTACCGTTTGGTTTAGGTACTAATACCACAGGACTTGCATAAGGAGATTCACACTCCTCAATTATTCCTTCTGTTAGTAAGGAATCTAGCTCTTTCTTCAACAATTCTTTCTTTGCAGGTGTCATTCTATATGGCGGTTCGGGAACAGGTAGGCTATTCCCAGTCTGGATTCTATGTTCAATAAAAGGAGTAGGTTCTCCCCCTGGCTTGAAGCTACTTTTATATTTTTGCAGCAATGAATTTAACTTTTGACGTTGTTCTCTTGTCAAGTGTTTTCCTTCATCATCCCTCAATTTAACGGAATCAGAGGTTTCTGAAATTTCAGCAGACATATCAGGAGAAGTTAATTTCTGCGACATTATTACTTTTGCAGTACTTACGGTTTCGGATGGTTCACGATAAAATGAGTAATGCCTGTGTGGATATTCACTAAAATGCCAAGTGCCATTCTGGATGTTTAGCACAATACCAGCTGCCTGAAGAAAGTCAGTACCAAGCAACGTTCTATTGCCTTTAGCGTTAGGTAACGCAATGAATTTCATACGAACTCTCTTTCCTTCGACATTAAGATTTACGACTGTTGTCAAAGCTGGGACATTTCTATCTTTTCCATCGGCTAGTACCATTGTAATATTCTTCTTTTGAAATTTGAAACCTTTCTCTTTCAATAAAGTATAAAATCTCTCTCCTGCAATGGAGTTTGACGCACCTGTGTCTGCACAAAAGGCTGCTTTTTCGCCACAAACAGTTAAAAAAATTGAACTGGACAATGATTCTGAAGCTTGCGACTTATACAAGTTTACAGCATTAACAATTGTTTTAGCCTCTTCTTTTAATTTGTTGCACTTTGGACACTTAGACTGAATAAAACCAGGATTGCCACATCCATAGCAATGAACAGAGAATCTTCTTTCTGGTTTGTCTTTAATAAATTTTGGATTTTCAAAGTTAGAAACTTTGAATTGGTTATTTTCCCTAGAGTTAGAAGGTTTGTACTTTCTTTCTGAAGCAGATTTAACACAGTCTTTGAAATTTGGGTTCTTAGCAAAGGCAGGTGAATTTTTCTTCATTCCCAGTCTTAAATTTTCATAACTGTCAAGCTTTTCTGCAAGTTCTAAGGAATCGTTCAGCTCTGACCATTGATCAATAAAATGTTCTCTAACCTCTAGAGGTGTTCTTTTCTTTAACTGATCAGCAATGATTAAGTCTTGTAATTTTTCAAAAGTGATGATATTCAATTCCTTTACCCATCCTTCGAAATACGATTTAATTTCAAAATAGAAGTCTTTCCATGTTGCTTCTGCACTTTTCTTATGTTGCGAGAACATCTGCCGAAACCTATCTGATGTAAGTCTATAACGCTTCAAAAGCATCTCTTTCACTTTTGAATAATCTTTAATATCTTCTTCATTTTCTCTAGCAATTAACTGATTTATTTCGGCTGGCAATGAGCCTATCAAGTATGGCATCCAATTTATTTCAGGTATATTCACCAATTTTAATTGACGTTCAAATACTGTCAGATAAAGACCAATTTCATCTTTAATAGGATTAAATTTGGGGAGAATTCGATTCAGATCCCAACTTGTTTTCTCTGTATCACTTGATGGAACAGTGGCAGTGGAAAGGGATACATTCTGAGCTTCCACTTGAAGTTTTAAACGTTGCAATTCATATGCTCTTTCTTCTTCTTTTTCTCTGGCTATTTTTTCTTCCTTAGCAGCTTCTTGCTGGGCAACTCTTTCGAATTCAGCTTGTTTTTCTTTTTCAAGCCTTTCCTCTATTATATTAGTAAGCATATTTTTCACTAATTCTTCTTCATAATCCCTTGATTTTATTATAATATCTTTCAGATGAATTACTTTTAGACTGTCATCTATCTCCAATCCCAATTCTGTCGCGAGGTTTCTCAAATCCTCTTTTTTCCCTTTTCCAAGGAATGACATTTTTCAACTGATTTAAAATATTGTTTATTTTTCCTAATATGCGGTTCCTTATTTTAGTTAAAACAAAGTTTAAACACTATCAATCTAAGTAGTAGGTTACAACCAGTCTTAAGTATTATGCGAAAATATAACCCATTTATATTAAATACAAGTGAACTTAAACCTATTATTATTTATTCAAACATTTATTGCATATAAAAATTGACTCTTTAATTATTGTAAATAAACATTAAATATTCATATCATATTCACCATCATAATATAATTAAAATAATTTTATTATATTATTCTCATTAAATTTATAAGAAATTACTCTTATTATATATTTCAACTTAAACAAAACCAAACCAAACAAAACATTTCAAAATTTTACCATGAAGCTTTTAAGTTCGCTTCAGTCAATTCTTTATACTTTCGTTTTAAAATTACCAAATCAACATATGTATCTTTGTTTATAAAGTATATCAATACTTCAATACCAACATGAAATATAGCAAAATATTTTAATTAAGATAACTGTTAATCATATGCACATTCAAAGAATATTTTATATATAAATAACAACAAATGTTTTATTGACTTTTATTTCTTTAAAGTTTTCAGTTTTTTTTGTTCAATGAAGCCAATAACTAAAATAATAAAACTCAAAGATTCTAAACAGAAAGTGAATGAAGAAAAATTAAAAATAAGCATTAATATACTTTAAACTCATAGCAATCATAAATATTCAAATGTTAGACAATGAGGCGCCAATACGAAAGACAAAACAACGGGCGTTTGTGATGCCTCGTTTCCTGTTTTAAATCAAAACAAAAGTATCCTATCATGAAAAATACACTGTCATCAAACAATTAATTTTATAACTCAATTTCGAAACATTATTACACTGTAAAGGAGATATTTTCAAATATAATATTCAGAATTAACAATTTTACTTATTATTCATTAAGTTCTTTACATAATTCACATACAATAATACTTCAAATATAATAATAAAATAAATGTTTCTTTTAATTAAATATTTTAATACCAAATATTACGCATTTAATAAAAATATGAAACATATCTATCAAATCAAACAACTATCACAAGATTGTTCTAAATCGCAAAATCATAAAATTAATAACATTTATATCAAACACAACTTGCATTACTTATAAAGAAACTAATTATATTGCTTTATGTTCTCTCTTTCTCTCACACACAAGAGCATAAATCATTAACACTCATGAATTACGGTTGTAATTCTTTAGAATAAATTATGAGAGATTAAAATATATAAAAACAGAACTTATCTGAAATTTTCAAATCTTCTGAAAATGGTATCAACAATTGATATTGACAATCTCGGATGATGAAAACAACTATCTCGGATGAGATTATATTTCCATGAAACTAAATAAACACAACACATCAGGAGGTATCCTGTAAAAATTTTTGAGTTCCCCTCCAACAACGAAATTTGATTCTAGGTAGAATTTTTTTCTCAACACCGAAAAGAAACTCGAACTCGGGTCGCACGTTGGGCAGCCATTATTTTATTGTAGCATTTATCTGGTTGAATAGGAAAAAGAAATAATTCCTTAGATAGCTCAAAAGTAATTTATTACCATTTAATATACAACTTGAGCACAACACAGATCTATATACTACAAATAAAACAAAATGAAAACTAAACATAAAGGGAAAAGGGTTAGCATAAGAGTCATATCAATATATGTCTCATTCCTATGGTTGCTGGAGAGGGACTCACTTCCTTGTTGATGACGTCATGGGTGTTTCCAAGATAGGGGGCGCTATAGAAGGAAATATTTATATAAAAATTTTGTTTCAAAAAAGATCACAAAAAGGAAATACTTTTACTCAGAAAAAAAATCTTTTAAAAAAAATCATCCTTTTAAAATCAAAATACGTTTTAATGAATTTTATAAAAATTTGATTCCTTTCGTCAATGGATTTGTAATTTTTTAGCATATATATATTTGACTAAATCATATTTTTCTATGAAATATACCTTTATTTTTGTCTTAATATAAAAGTATTTTTCAATAATTGTCATATAAATTAATAGTTATAATATTAAATGGCAATTTAATAAGGATGGCTTATTGCAAATAATTTTTGATTTTTTTGAGCATAATACTAACTTAAACATTATATAAATGCATAAAGTAAAATATTTTATTGCTTAAAATATTTTACAGTTAAATGAATATATAAAATAAAAATAAATGAATATATAATAACAATATTTTACAGTTAAATGAATATATCTTCTATAAAGATCAAATATTTGAGTTTATTCAGAAAATTTGCATTCTTTTTATTCAAAAAATGTTTATTCTAAAATTTTTTTTTATGTTTGTAATATTCTGGAGACAGATAATATAAATACAAGTTTTTGGATCGATATATTTATGATTTTAGAGAGAGAGATATTATATTACTTTTAAACCTGAGAATCGTAAATGGTTAGTTATTTGTAACAAATAGATAGTTAATTACGTGCGTGAAAGTGACGAATAGACTTTTTTTTATATAAAATTATAATTTATATACATACATACACATATATATATATATTTTGTAATATTGATATTTTCACATTGATTAGTCATTTGACTACAAATGACCTGTCAACGAGAGTATTTCCTGAATGAGTTTATTTCAAGAGGCATTAAAACCGGATGAAAGTAATACCAATGAATCCAGAATCTAAAGAGCTCAAAAACAAAACAATTTGAGAGTACTTTAATTGGTATAGCAATTATTGTAAGCTTGGACTGTTAGTGAATTCGATAGAAGATAGGGTGCATCTTTCGGAGCTAAGGAATCGGCATTACCTTTGTCATTCCGTCGCTTGAGGGCCTATCTCAGACAATAGATTTGAAACAACATTTTACATCTGGTGCGTGATTACTTTTATTGTAGCGATAAACATGATAAATGATTTCATCTAAGAATAGATGAGATATTTTTTATAGTACAGATACAAAGGCTTCCGTCAAAAAAATCATAAGTAAAATGAATAACTCATCATCATCTTTGTTAAAGTGCCATGTGAACAATGAAGATAATTATATAAGTTGTATGATTCAATAAAATGGCTTGTTGCGGGTAATATTTAATTTTTTTTTATTATTTCAATACATGAAATCAATATTATTGATATACTTATTATTTAATAAGAATATGCGTACAGCACATGCAAGCATTCATTTTTACAAACTTCTATATGAACATGCATGAAAGTATTGGGCTGTCCGGAAAGTTCGTGCCTATTTTCGGTAGGTAGCGGGAGAGACCTGACTGAATATATCACAATTATTGAAAACAAATGACATGTGTACATATTCTGAAAGAGATAGCTTCAGCCATATTTGTAAAAAGTTTGGTTACGATTCGTTCATTTTTATCAGTTTTGTGCATCTTACAATAGGGTGGCAAAAAAAGTGCATTATAGGCATTGAATGTTTTTCTTTTTCTGAAAGGACACACAAGTGGCAAATAAGATATGCGCTGTTGATGGAGAAGATGTTGGATGAAGGATTTTCGTTAATGGCAAAAACTTCCCACTCTTTGGTTGAGATCCACACCCATTTGGACAAATTTTTTTGCCGAGAAATCTGAGAGGTTCTGGAAGGACGGAATTCTCAATCTGCACGAAAGATGGAGAAAGGTTGTGGAGCAGAATGGTACCTATATAGTTTAATAAATGTATATCAATATTTAAATGAGCTGCATTTTAATTGTCTTAAAATATTGGCATGAACATTCCAAACAACCCAATACGAACTCGTGGCTGTCACTAACGTGATCCCATAGACATTGTTTTTGCAAAACTCATTTCTATATTTCGGCTCACCGTGGCATAGTGCTAGGAAATCGCTCTTTGAAGTATAATGACCCTAGTTCAATTCCAGGCTACTGTTTAACAACGTGAGTTATATGCATTTTGTCCTGGTGCGTGCTTGGAAGTCTTACCGGTTTTTTCCCTGCGACAGATGAGTATGGTACACAATCTTTGAAAAGTGTTTTCAGTTGTGGAAGTTAATGCTGTAGATGCAAAAATGCTTTACATGGGCCTTAGGTCATAAGGTAATCTCTACTAAGCGATGACAAAATTCATTGCTTAAATTAAGTTCTGAACTATTTAAAAGCAACTCAGCCGACATAGGAATCGAATCTATGAACTTATAAATGAAAATTGCTTTTATCCAGCCTGTGATTTATATTGAAAAGGTACGTAAAAAACAAAATCATGAGCTGAATTTTAAATTTGAAAAAAATAATGAATATAATTATAAATTATAAAATATTAGGTGACTAAATCAATTACTTTATTAATTTCATATTATTTTTATTATTTTTGTGAATGCGAAAAAATCATCACATTGCATAAATACTGTAAATTTACTAACTTTTGAACCGTTGATATTTTCCTTCGTAAAGGAAATTTATGACAGATTTGTGCAAAATCTAAAGCAATGTAATATTTTTTAAAGTTTTTGATCAATATTTTCTCATAAATCAATAAATATCCTAGGTTATATTAATATTAATAATGGTATTATGTATAATGTTATTATAATATAAATGTAATTAATATTAATAAAGTAAAGAAACTTCCTTACATAATCCGTAAGAAAACGTTTTTCGAATATTGATTTACACAAGCACTGAAATTAAGAAATCAATTAATTAGATAATAACACATTTAGCACATCAGTTGCTCAGTTAAATAAAAAAATATGTAATTTTGATTCGTAATATGGAGAATATTGTAACTTTTTGCAAACCATATGCATATTTATTCATTTAGAATTGATTCACTTCCTGTGACGTCACAGTAACATGACGAGTATTCTCCGCGATTTGTTTACTTTTTACAAATTTATTTCAAATCTATATTTAATGCAAAAAACATTATTTATTAATTAAATGCAAAGAAAATAAGAAATAGGCGAATAAACATAACTAAAATTTAGGGTTGATTGCTTAGCTTAATTAAATGGTTGTTGAATATTAATCAATTAAATGCTACATGGCACAGAAAATGCGACGAAGTAGTGGTTACGATGGAGAGTCGATTTCAGAGCAGTCACCAGTCGAATTCTAAGTGCGGCATGCACGTGCCTAAGGGTATTACGCTGGAAGAACATGATTAATTAGATTCATTGTTCCTGTTATTAACCCTTCAACAGAAAAGCGCCAATTATGAGTTGGCGCCTTTTTTAGATTCGATTAAAAACAATGATTAGAAAAGCATGCGATATGTAGCAATTATCTAAAGCAGCTCTGTAGAATTGAAGATGATAATTCTACGTTTTATTGTTGGGTCAGAAGCTTTCTACAGCATGTTATATGATCATTTAAATAAATGAGATAATATTGTAAGCAATAAGTATTGAAAACGTTAAAAATGCAATAACTATTGCAAACGTAATAAAAAGGAAAATGGAGAAATGCATATAAATTTTTTTTTAAATGTTTATAATTAACCTACAAAATTCGTTTGTAAGTAATTTCATAAATTTGTTTACTTGAAAATAGATGTTTTTTAGTCGAGTACCAGCCATGCTGGCAATATGGGATACACTGCTCCGCTTTTCCAACTGAACCATGATTTGGTGTGAAGTACGGTTTCTCCTGTACACACATGCCATAGGTACCCGTTTATAGGGTAGGCAACCATTCACACACAAAGAAAGGACAAAGACAATAAAGAGAGAGAGAGAAAGTACATCCATTCCCGAGCCAGGATTCGAACCCAAGTCCCACCCATCTGTGGTCAGGTACGCTAACCACTAGACAGGTTGGGCAGCACTAAATTTTTTTAAAAAATTAAATTCATTGTAGATTTTCCTTTTATTTCCTGTTTTCCTTGAATGTCATGAAAAGCAAAGTTTTTACGTATCGTTTAATCTTCTTTCTATTTCACGTATGTAGAATGTCACTTTGGTTAAGTCATACGTGTGTAGCAATTTCGTTGTTACTTATGACACTTGGCGGAACCAAGCCCGCCCGTCTGAGACTGGGTGAATGATGTCAGAAAGAGTGTGTTCATTTTTTGAACAGAGCATCCCATCAAAAAGGTGGAAGTACGACTTGCCTCATAGATGGCAGCACCATCTGAATCGAATTTAGAGATAGGAAGCCAAAGAAAACCCAAGACTGGCTTTTATCCCAGAGGCATTTATTTGGAATGACAACATGGAAGACATTGCGATCACGAAATATTTTACGTGTCTCAGTCACCATTAGTGAGCACGACGGTCTTTGATCGGTGGGGAATCGAATTCGCGACCTTGCGATTGCGAGATTGATGCCTTAACCAACTAGGCTACCTTTATTAGCCATATACCTACATGTATTGAATATGGCTGCAGCATTAATCTTTCTTCAGTTTTGATATTTGAAAGTTCTTTTACATTCTCATTTTTCATGTTCTCAACCATTTAATCATCTATTAATTCTTACGAACAAATTACATCTATATCAAGATTAAAAAGCTTGAAATAACCAGAAATTAATAAATTTTATAGTGACAAATATTTAATTTGAATATTTGAGATTTTCGGCTACCATCTCTTTTAATGCAAGAACACGGCATATACCTATGAGAAACTAACATACCTTAAGGTAAAACTGGTGGATGTCAAACATCTTACAATGATTTTCATCTATATTTTTACTTGTTTCTAAGTTTCTGTAATTGTTGACGTGTATTCAAAGCTTTGTAAGCTGGGGATGATGATAATTCAGATTTTTTCTTTTTCTCCTGATAGAGCCAGACAGACAAAATAACAATGCTGAATTTTAAAACCTAACATAGTACCTGTTTTATTATTTATTTTGTAGTTCCAATATTCTGTAAGCATAAAATACAACTGTATATTACGTATAAAAATTAAATTTCTTTTAATACATTTAATTCTGTATTCTTCTGAAAGGAGTAATTTATATCAGTTAGAATGAATATTTTCAACCACATATTATACAGTGGTTCTTACAAAGAACAAACAAACAGAAAGCAAATAAAATAAAGAAAACAAAAAGAAAGTTTAGTTTAGCGATGAATAAAATAATGAAAGTTCGGAAGAAATTGAAATCAAAAACCTTCAATCAAAGCTGTCAAAAATACGAGTAGGATTTCTGTTTTTTTATTCTGTTTGAATTATGTAGCATATGACATTTAACCTATGAATCTGATTCGGTTGCAGTCGACAATTTTCAAATATCGTTTTTCTTTAATTGGAACTACATTGGAGATTCTGAGTACATTCTTTGTTTATTGATTAAAAGCGTTCTATGTGTGTAATCAATCATTTGTAAATAAGCTAAGTATTCTACAAAGATTTATTTCTTTATTATTCCACTTAATTTTATGATTTTGTGTTGTTGTTTTGTTGGTATCTTTATTTTTAAATCAAATGCCATCTATAACTACTTTTCTGATGCTCTTGTTAATTATTAATGCGCACCAGGATAATTATATTTCAATCAATATTGAAGTTAATTGATGAGGTGAATCGATTGAGAACAGTGGCTGAATATTTTATAAATATGATATTTTCGTTTGGTGGACCCTTTTTAGAAGCTAATGATTGATTAAATGGCAATAAACACATTTCTAAGAAACATGTTGACCGCATATTATGAAGTGCTAAGACACGAAGGTGGTCGATCACTTCTGCATGGTAATTTGTTTAAATGTCATGATGTTAGCAACGCATGTCATAAAAAGTTTGCCCGTATGCCCGATAATATCACATTGCAATGAATATAAAATGTGCATTGATACTTTTCTACATTTATTTATTCACATTAAAAATGTTTCCGAGCAAAATACCTCTGTATGACAACTCATATAAGTGGTATATTTATTCTCTGTTATTTATCTTCCTCAATGTGCAAGCATGTTAGCATAGAGTTCCAAAAAAAAAATGCCCGTCATAATCTAACTGAACTTTTAATTTGGGATTTATAGAGAAATTAAAGTATTAAAGGTGACTTGGGCATTTAAAATTTGTAGTACGGCATATAAAGTTGAAGATTTAAAATCACCACTACTATTGATCAAAATTATGTAACACTTGATCTTATGGTACAGTTTTGAAAATGAAGATTAAAAGAATTGATCAAGACCCAGGATAAACTCGTTAAAATGTAATTCTTTGTAATCCCTAATAAAACACAGTGAAAATATTTGATCATAAAATGTAATATTAATCATAAAATAATTTATGATCTAATACCCCAATGAAAATATTTGATCATAAAATAACTAAATTTAATAATTTCCTTAATAAAATGAACAAACAAAAATTAGCAGAAGTAGCTAATTAAGTTAAAATTTCTTGTAATTTAGGCTAATTATTTTAATTATTTGGTAAATTTAACACCAGCTCTTAATACACTTTTGATATATTGTAGGCAATTTTGAAAATTATATTGATACCAAGGAGAACCACCTACAAACGCTTTTGGGTTCATCATTTGGGATCATATTAGATTTATCTCTCCTGGTTTAAGTTGATTCTCCTAGTTTAAGTAGATTCATCCGTTTAAATTGATTATCCTGGTTTATGTTGATTCATCAGTTTATGTTAATTCTCCTGGTTTCAGTTGATTCAAAGAAAATTTCAATAATTTAGTCAGAAACACTATTTTTGAAACATTCAAAGTAAAGTATTTATTGATGCATTAACAAGGAATAAGTAAAGACTAAAAATTTAATTAAAATGTGTCAAGTAACAGAATCTTAAAAAGTTCAATTGAAACTTAAAAGTTTCTGACTTTTTATTTTTACTTTGTTATAATTTTTCTAAATGCTTTTCACACCAATAAAAATTCCCTCTACAGATTTTATTTTAATTAAGAGAAAAAATTTATACAACTCATATTTCAATGTGTGCGGTGTGTGAAATTTCCGTGAAATTTAAATTTCTTATGAAATTTATTTAAACCATGTCAATTTTATGCAAGCAGTTTTAGAGGCAGCATATAAATCAACAGTTCATTTAAATCAACTGCCACATACCCTGACAAGTGGTCAGGGTGTCTGACTGCGGATGGGGTGGTCCTAGATTCGAATTCCGGTTCGGGCATGGATGCACTTTCTCTTTCTTTCTCTTCTGTCTTTGTCCTTTCTTTCTATGAATGGGTTGTGAAGGGTTGCCTACCCTATAAAGCCCATGGCATGTGTGTACTGAGGAAGTGTGACTGCACACCAAACGATTCAGTTTGAAAAGGCAAGCAGCGCACACCATATTGCCAGCCTAGCTGCCACAAGGTAACGACAACATTACAATCAACTTGTCTAAAGAGATTTATCGATAATTTTTGCTTAAAATATGGGAATACTTCTAAGATTTTTCGGTGTGACAGTACGACAAATAGTCTAGTATTTATTTGCAATTTTATCAACTCATTCTTCAAATTTATGTCTAATTATACCGTTAAATACAATGAATGGCTTATTGTCTTTAGTTGGGTTGTAAGTATGCATGCATTGCTAATTCAGAAAATAAATTTTTAACTATATAAAGTATACAAAAGTTAAATTTTTAGAATAAATAATTAGAAATAATTTAATATTACATTTCAAGTACAAGTCAATCGGTTTATAAAATCTTTTATTTTATCTAAATATTATTGCAAGTTCAAAATCAAATATTAAGAAATAAGAGTGGTCACACTTCATGACTTAATAATAAACAACAATATAGTAGATTAACATATAATATTGATAATAATGATTGGTGATTTTAATTTGTTTTAGTGAATCTAAATTAGGATATAGTCACAGAAAAGGAAACTAAAAAGTCTAAAACATATGATTTGACGGTTGATGACTATAATAGTTGATTAACACATTAAGAGCCGCCCAACCTGTCTAGTGGTTAGCGTACCTGACTAAAGATGGGTGGGACCTGGGTTCGAATCCTGGCTCGGGCATGGATGTACTTTCTCTCTCTTTCTTTCTTGTCTTTGTCCTTTCTTTGTGTGTGAATGGTTGCCTACCCTATAAACGGGTACCTATGGCATGTGTGTACTGAGGAAGTCGGATTTCACACCAAATATGGTTCAGTTGGAAAAGTGGAGCAGCGCACCCCATATTGCCAGCTTGGCTGGCATACAACAACAACACATTAAGATTATGATATAAATGCTGCTTATATTATTTTTTATAATTGGCTGTTTGATAATTCACTTCATAATAATGATTAACTTAACAAATACGTTGAAATTTGTCCAAACTAAGATATTAAAAATTAGTTTGTGCAAGTGATATATAATTTTACAGTAAATTCGTATATTTAATTTGAATATCAATTTTGAGTAACAAGTCATTTATATGATATTTTTTTCAATTAAAAACTTCCAAATAATATTTTAATTACTCATTTGAAATAAATAATAAAAATGTTTCTTTGTTGACATATGTAGGTTGTAAACCTACATATGTCAACAAAGCTGGAAACTAAATAATGTGAACTGTAAATATAATATGAAATTAATAATGTGAACTTAAAATTGTTAAACTTAATATTGTATGCTGGTAACTTAATAATGTGAGAAATAATTTCGCCATATTTATTTGAAAAAAGTTTTATGCTGCTCAAATAAAATGCTGTTTAAAAGCAAATCAAATAGGATTTCGTCAAATGCTTGGTGAATTGTAATTATTTCGTCAAAATTATGGAAGTTGCATTGCTCATTGTTCGAAGAATTTTTTTTTTCATAAAAAAAGGCGTGGCTTTATCTCTTTTCATGGTAATAATTACATGATTTACTTGGCGATTTAATGGCTGTAAAAAAGATGTGCATTGGAGATTATCTCGAATCATTGTTATTTCCTTAAATCCATGTGTTCCATTTCTTGATATTTCTATTAAAACCCTTTTCTTGAAAACAATAACTTTTCTTTCATAAAAGCTTATCCAAGGAAGAGAAACGAGATTGGTTTTACTTTAAATCTCCATATAACAATGAATGTCCTTGATACAGATTTAATTTTGAAGAAGCTTTGCCTTATATAAATCATGTCAACATAATTACGGTTACAGTCATGGGATTATACGGAAAACATAAATTTAATAAACTAGAAATAACAAAATAAATTCCAAACTATACTGGGTGTATTAACGTTTTATATTAAATATAATAGCGGCAGACAAAACATCAAAATATTTTATATGTTTCATATAATTATACAAGAAATTGAGTTAAAATATATTTTATTTTACATATATAAATAATTTTAAAATAAATTTATAGTTTTCTAAATGAAAACGGAATTTTTATTCATATTTTGAGAAGAATTATTGATGGTTTCAGTACGAGATTTCCATGCAAAATTTTATAATTAAATTTCTAAAACGTATGCTTATTATATGCATATGTTTGAAAGTTTTGAGAAGAATCAAAAGTTTTGTTCCCTATTATAATTACATAAGATTTTTAATTTAATTCCAAATTGTTTAGTCCTTCTTTGCATGATTTTTTCTTTATTGGTGAAATAAATCAAGTTGATATAATTCATGTTCAAAATTAAAGGAGAAATGGTTAAAAAAATCTTAGTATATATTTATAGTATAAATTTAGCAAAAAACAATATGCTAAAAATTTCTATCATCATCCAAAGTTAGATCATTAGCTTAGTACTAAATAGAAATAAAAGAGGAAAATAACAGAAACACGTGTTACAACACTTTCTTCCACTCATTTTCAATTTTTTAGCAATAGAAACTCTAATATAATAAATTAAAATTATAAACGAAATCATACGTTTATTGCAACTACAACAAATAGCGGAATGAGACAACTTTAAGCTCGTTTCACTGATAATGACACTTGTTTATTTTTGACAGCTATATTTCTTTTTATGCAATGGACATTAAAAAGGTATCCAAACACGATCAACTTAAAGTGAACTTGTTCTTTTATATAATTTTTGGGGATTATAGGTTATGATGGAAATTTCCATCATTATACAAAGAAGGGTTAGTGAATTTTTTTCAAATAATATGGGTAGTATGTTCGCTAATGGCGATGCTGATATGTAAAATAAATCTCAATGTTTTCTTGATGACCTCTGGGATTGGGAGATCATATCTAAGGATCTTTTGTTCAGTCTCAGCTTTTAAATTATGATGAGAACTCACCTACTTTTTGGGCTACTGTGACACCCCTTACTAGATGATCAATTTATTCGATGGAATCTATTCTTCTTGTGTTAAACTCAAACATTACGCATTTTACATCTGAACATGTACTTTCCTGCTTAGGACTTTATAAAGAAGACTCATTACGATTTCCTCTTTTTGTTTCGGAATTTTTTTGGTTCATGGTCTCATGGGTTTGGTTTAGTCTATTGGCTAACCAGATAGAATAAGAAGCAGAAACAACAACAGAGAAAGAAAGTTATACCTCCACAGGATTCGCATTCTTCCTGTTCTAACTTATGTTTCTGCGAAATGTATTTTGACTGTGAAGGAGAAAAAATTTATTTTAGATGTGACTGAACGTCGGATGTCTTATAGAATACTTTTTTTGGAATTTAAAAAAAAATGGTATACTGCTTAAAATAGTCAGATATAACGACGTATACTATTTTTCTTAATTGAACTAAATTTAAAAACTGATTTGCACTGAATGGTAGTTCATTGCTGAAAATGAGTAGTTTGGCTGCTACTCAAGCTGGCTGGAACAACATCTGGCTCCATGAATCCACTTCAGTCTCCATTCACTCTGAACTATTGGTCATGAATAATGATGATAATGAATATATTCTAATCATATAATAAAATATGTTCTAAAATTTTGATAATTTTAAATTTATGGTATTGCATTTTGCTTACCTTATAGAATACATTAAAGAAATTTCTTTCTCAATTTACTGATATATCTTTTTTAAAGATTAACTGAAGAAATTCAAATTCCATTTAAACAATCATTCATCATTCATGAATTATTGGTCATGAATGTGGATAATAATGAATATACACTAATCATATAATGAAGTATGTCCTAAAGTTTTGATAATTTTAAATTTATGATATTACATTTTTTTGTTTACCTTATAGAATACATTAAAGAAATTTCCCGAAATTACATATATCTTTTTTAAAGATTAAATGAAGAAACTCAAATTCCATTTAAACAATAATTCATCATGAATCAACTATTGGTTATGAATGATGATAATAATGAATATATACTAATGTAATGAATTATGTCCTAAAGTTTTGATTATTTTAAATTTATGATATTACATCTTTTTTTTGTGTTTACCTTATAGAATACATTAAAGAAATTTCCCTCAATTACATATATCTTTTTAAATATTGAATGAAGAAATTCACATTCCATTTAAATAATCATTCATGAATTATTGGTCACATAAAAGGATAATATAATGAATATACACTATTCATATAATGAAATATGTCCTAAAGCTTTGATAATTTTAAATTTATAATATTACATCTTGTTTACCTTATAGTTATTAAAAAAATTTCCCTTAATTTATGTATCTTTTTTAAAGATTAACTGAAGAAATTGAAATTCCATTTAAACAATATCCAGGTATTTAATATTGTGGTGCTTAGGTGAACTTTACAAATTACGAAATAGTGTTTCAAGTGTTTAAGTAAAATAACTATAATATCATATTTATTAATAATATAGTTGTATGTCGTTAACAAAATAATTAGTTTTACTTTAATTATGTAAATCATAATTTATAGTTTTAATAATAGGGGTATATAGAATTTCCAAAAAAACTAATGAATATTTTTTCGAATATTTTCTGAAATGTAATTATATACAATGATCAAATATTAATTACAATTATTTTGTAAAGTATTATGTATCAGGAAGAAAGCAATTATTCAACATTTAGCGAATATTTTATTCAATTAATTTACGTTCCTGTGGTTTCGAGATATTTGTAATGCGGAAAAAAAAAACCAATGAAATTTTCACATAGGAATTTTCGTAAAGAATAAAGAATATCCAGAATTAGGAAAAGGGCATTACAATAAAAATAAGAGAAATAAAAGAAATATGCATACAAACGGTGAATGAACAAGTATAATTAATGAGGTAGAAATCATAGCAATTAAAAAAACTTCAATAAAGATATTTTTTCTATAAATAAAAAAAATGGTGTAACAGTAAATATAAAAAATAATTAGATTCATTTTAATGAAAAGAACATAAAAACTTCTTTCTCGCATTTTACCATCTGCACGAACGTATTATAACTCTTGGAATTAATTTTGTGCATAAAAGTATTAAAAAAAAGTTTTATTTTTAATTAAAATCACTTATATTTTCAAATTACTGATTTTTTCATTATGTATATTCAGAGATTATCTTTGAAATAAAAAAACCATTTTGAATGTTTGTTTAAAAAAAAAAAAAAAAATTAAAACCCTTTCTTCACCATGAAGCTTCTTGAAATTGTCATCATAATTATCTCGTACGTTTCAACATTTATCGTATTTCATCAAGAACTTTGGAATTTTCATGTTATAATTTCTTGTCACCCTTTTATAAAGTTAAGTGTCTATTGTATCATTCAACTAAAAATACTTTAAAATTTTCATCACCCATATACTATTACAGTTTAAATAAAGTAAATCGATGAAAACTATCAAAATTTTCTTTTCCAAATGGATTCAGCAATGCTTGGGTTTGTAGCAACAACAATAGAAAGAACAAAATCCCTAAAGAAAATCCATTTACTACAAAAACATTTCTCTCTTCCTGTTTCGTTCCCATAAATTTCCTACTATCTTACAGAAACTCACTCAAAAGATTTGCGTAGAGATTTGAGTATTCTTTGCATAAAATACAGAGACTTCTACTAGTGGTCGGAAAATATAATAGGAATTCTAAAGCATATAACAAGATACTATTAAAGTTTAAATGCTGGATGTATTTTTGTAGTAAAAGGAAATAAACTACAGGTATTTAGTAGTTTTTCTCTAATAAATACTTTATTTTCTAATTTTTCCTGTTTTTATACTTTATATATAATAGGTTAAGGAGAAAGAAATTCCATTATTTTAACTTGAATTTTAGGAATTTAATTAAAATATTTAAGATTTAATTTATGCTAATGGCTTAAAACTGTTTTAGGATATATCCTTAGTTTCTGGATCTACGACTGATAGAATGCCTTCTAACTTCAACCATTTTTGTGATTTTATCACCATTTTAGGCGACTAAACATTATTTTGGCTTGTGTGAGATGCATCATTGAAATAGCTGAACGGAATCAACGAACTTAAAATTGGCTGTAACAATATCGGAACCATAAACACCATCCACAATTTCAATTCATCGGCTTGTATTTTCGACTTTATCAATCTGAAACTGTAAAGTGGACTCAATTTTTATTTTTTGGTAACTTCAATTTTCAACGGCATATAACTCACAATTAAATGAACCAAACAAAAACTAGCGAAAGTATGTTTTACCACAAAATGTCAACTAGGAGCATAAATCTGAAATTGTTTGATCAGTACTTTATGAGTTATTAATCAATATAGTAATCTACCAAAAAAATAATGGATATTTTTTCCCAACTTAATATTAGGTTGGGGAAAAAGAAATCCATTATTTTTACGTGAACTTTATGTAACTTCTTTTGGATTCACTTTGTAAAAAGGTTTAAAACAGCTTTCATATAGATTTTTAGGTCTTGCGCGTTACGACTGCTGACATGCGTTAACTTTGATCATTTTTGATATTTTATAGACATTTTCGACGTACGAGGTGCATCTCTAACATCGAAAATACCCGAACGGAATCGACGAAACAAAAATTGTACGTAACTGGTTGTTACAGTCTTATAGAGGACGATGAATAACCTTTCACAATTTTAGCCACTCTGCTATCTTTTTCGCCGCTACAAGAGAAAAACGAAAATGTATCGAATTTTTTGTTTGTCGTCTTCCATTTTTAAAACCTTGTACTCGTAACTGAATGAATCAAACAAGAAACCGCAAGAGGATATTTTAGAGTCCAATGTCACCTTTCCAAGGAGCATCAATCTGCAATTGTTTGATA
>JAPDSC010005350.1:0-10567 GCA_026290005.1 Latrodectus geometricus
TCCTTTCCTCAGATGATGGATGAATGTGGCCCGCCCTATAGACGGGCTTGAGGTGGTGTGATGGTAAATCTGTGAGGTGGTAAATCCAGAAATGCACAATATATTATAATTTGCAACGTAACTAAACATATAAGTTTTCAACATTGGGAAATATAATGTCAGTGTAAGAATGTAACTTTCATTGCAATCATAAGAAATAATATTAAAAATTTTCATTTTGTTATTCATCAAAACATCTAGCTGATTAAACAGAGTATAGCTTTTTAGCATTGTAAAAGAAATTACATGTTGTAAGTGTGAGGAAATTCGTTTCAAATATATATGAATAGGACTCTTGTCTTATAAGTGATTTTAGAAACTATTTCCAGCTAATTGAAGATTAATTAGCTTATATGAATGATGATAAATAATTTATATACAAGTCAGTCTTTACAAAAATAATGTAAAAATGATTTTAGTCAGGCCATTTGAATCATAAATGTATGTATTATTAATTAAAAGAAATTGGACAAAAAAAGTTATGCCTACACATCAAACTTGATTAAATAATAGCTTAATGTTTTATGAACAAAATTGATAAAAACCAATAACTTTTTTCTTATTTAGATTTTATAATTATATCTGCATGAAAAATTTCTATTCATAAAAATGTAACTATAATTAGAGTAAATTTTTATTCACAACTTGTTGATTTTTTAAAGTTTAATTATTTCAATTAACATTATTTATTAATTTTAAAAAATTAAAAAATCACAGGAATGATAATTATTTATGAGCAATAGATTTTCATTTGTTTTCAAATCATTATTTTTTTTTCAGTATTCTTGTCAATGTTTTGATAAAATAAATTTTTTTTAAATAAAATATTCTTTTTAAAGATTCAGTTTTACTTACATCATTATAAATTCTTTAAACTGTATCGGAGGAATAGTTCAGATAAATAAAATCACACCTCATCAGGAAAATGCACAGATTAATTTTATTACAATAATAAGAATAGAAATTACTAACTTTTTTTTTTAAAAAAAAATTAAGATTGAAAAAAAAAGTGACGATGGTTCTTAAAATCGTTCTGTTTGCAATATCAATTGAATTGTATTTAATTATTGAAAACGATAAAGCATAAGCAATGAATTAATTAACTTAAAAAAAATAAATATGAATAAACTAACTTAAAAAAAAAAAAGTGTGAGAAAAATTGTAATTGAAAAATTTGAATTTCGTATCTTCCGATGACGTCACTCTTCTATAAAGCTGATTGGCTGTGAACAAAATCTCGGATTCGGACGAGAAACTCCAGAGTATGTAAACAACCCTTTAACAATGCTTTCAGATGCTTTTCATTAATCTGAAAGTATTTTGATGTTTGCAAGAGTTTGCCATTCTTTAAGTAGAAACAGTGGCTTCAGTTTATTTGTTGTTTAGAATCTGGAAAAACAATTATTTTTTTACCATTGATGCTATTTAAAATCACGAATTGTGTGGAAGTGATATTTTTATATACTTCTAGCACTTTGAATTAGTTTTTAAATTTGTTAGCGAAATAAAAATTATTCAATTGTTTTATACTTACGTAAATAAAAATACAGGGGTTTATCAAAATAATGGAAACATCTTAGATACAGAGAATATTTATATTTCGGCCTTTAACAATAGTAACTGTTATTAAATGACCGCCACAAATGATATTTTATTTTTTTATTTCTTTAGAATGTTTTGCCATTGGGTGATTTTTGTTTGCAGTACATTAGAAAAAAAATTCGTGCAAAAATGGAATTGACACGTGAGCATTTTCGTGTGATTATTTTTTATAAATTTCAACACTAATTATCATACAAAGAGCGCTTCAATTATCTGAATTTAAACAGCTACAGTGTTAAAGCACCATCTTGCAGAACTAAAAAGATAACATTGAAGCTGTGCATGAACTGATAAAATAAGATCGTCATTCCACAATTTATAGTTCCTTCGTTTTTTCGATCATTGGAAAAACCATAACAATATAATTCTGAAATATAAATCTCTCCCATTATAAATTCTATTATATATACAGTATTCAATAATTTCTAATTGTAAATTCTATATATAATAAATCCACCACCTATGGTCTAAAATAGCCTCGTGTGTGAAAAGAGACCGTTGAATGATCAAAGTAATTTTCGCTAGATAATAATTTTGTAGAAAATATATTGTGCGTTTTCTGAATGTATTTGTCGAAAATATTCCATTCCGAAAATTTATTTTTTTTAGCAAAATCAATTATATGATCTAGATATAAGAGGTACCTATTTGTATTATAAAATAATCAGCTTATGCCGGTTTTGGAAAAAGATAGCAATCTTTGATTCATATCGTTTAAAATTTAATTACGAATCCTTTTTAAATAAGAAATTTGAAACTAGATCAACTTAATAATTTAAATGCCACTGATTTTCTGTGGAGACTTTTAAAGTGAGAAATGCGAAATAATTTGTTAATGTATTATGTTGTGTATTATAATTGATTAGTTAAATTATAAATGATGCTGTGAAAAACTTGTATCACCTGTTTATTTATTTTCATTAACATATTATTCTATGAAAATTAAATTTAAAAATTACTTCGAAAGCATTTTGTGTAAATGTTTTTCTATACTAATATTAGTTTGGGGAAAAAGTTATCCATTATTTTTTCGGTAGACGTCTGTAGTGATCGCTATCTCGTGAGGTATCTATCAAACAGTTTCAAATTTATGCTCATTGGAAAGGTGACATTTGACACTAAAATATTCTCTTGCGGTTTTTTGTTTGATTAATTCAGTTATGAGTACAAGGTTTCAAAAATGGAGGACAACAAACAGAATATTCGATACATTTTAGTTTTTCTTTTATAATGGCGAAAATGCTAACCAGGTGGCTAAAATTGTGAAAGGTGTTTATCGTCCTATATATCAGGGCTTCTTAAACTGTGGGTCACGACCCCCAGGGGGGTCGCAAAGATCTGATACTTTTCAATCATTATAAATAAAATTTTAAAATTAGTATACACACTACGTACAAATATAAATACAAATAAAAATCATACAAAATACTATTGTAGTTTTATTATAACTATTTTTTGAAAAAAGTGGCAATGCAAAACTGTTATGTAGGGCCTATAAATGAAAATATGGAAGTAGCATTTAAAATAATAAATACAACGCGTTCCTCGATTTTCAACTGAACGTTGGACATTGATGTCTGGCCGCCGGCGTCAGTGTTTGCAAGATAACTTAGTGATTATAAGTACCCAGACGCCGCGTCGCCTTACAGCTTACACATACAATACGGAAGCATAATCAAGCTAAGCTAGGCGAATCGGCATATTTTTATAAAAGAATAATAAAAAAAATTAAATGGAAGCTTCTTTTTCGGCGTCTTTGTGATACGGTGCCTTTGTGCACTGCACACTTTGAACACGCCATGCGTCGGGGTTGATCTGATCGTAATTTGTTGTCATTGCACTGGTAAAGATTCGAGTGTAGTTATTTTTCTGTTTGTACTTCAGTTTGGACTCAGCTTTGTCTTCGTAGTGACATGTGTGTATTTACTGTGTAATTTTCAGTTGGTGTTTTTAATTATTACGTTAAAGTTCAACTACATTTTGTTTAATTATTTATTATTATTTAACCATCATGGATAAATGGCTAATTAAAATTCCAACTAATAAGTCTGCCACGCCGTCACAACCAAGTTGCAGTGCTTCAAATCCGACTTCTAGCAAAACAAAAAAAAAAGAAAATATGACGAATCATATTTGCAGTTTGGCTTCACATGCTCTTCTCACAACAATGAAGAACAACCAGTGTGCTTAATATGCAAAGAAGTTTTGGCTGCAGAAAGCATGAAACCGTCAAAACTGCAACGACATTTGAATACTAAACATGCAACGTTATCAAAAAAGCCAATAGAATATTTTGAGCGTCTTTTGCAAACATCAAATAAAGGAAAGAACACTTTGGATGATAAATATCTATTGGCATCGTATGAAGTTTCGTATTTGATAGCAAAAGCGAAAAAGCCTTTTACTATTGGAGAGCAACTTTTACTACCTGCAACTATAAGAATGTCTGAAATTGTTCATGGAAAACAGTATGCTGCTGAAATTAGTAAAATTCCATTATCAAATGACACTGTGTCCAAAAGAATTTCAGACATTAGCAATGATCAATTTCAACAGCTTCTTATGAGGCTTAAAGACAGCTCAAAGTTTGCAATACAACTGGACGAGTCGACAGACATTTCAAAAAAGGCACAGTTGTTACTTTTTGTAAGATATATTTATGAGGGAAGCATTCATGAAGATATACTGTTTTGTCGTCCTCTGGAAGGTCATACTCGTGGAAAAGATATATATAAAAAAGTAAATGAGTTTTTTGAAAAAGAAGGATTAAATTGGAAAAATTGTGTTGATGTGTGCACGGACGGTGCTGCAGCAATGACCGGACAAGATCTTGGTTTTACAGCATTTGTTAAAGCTGGAAATGATCATATTACATTTACACATTGTATGATTCACCGAGAGGCACTTGTTAAAAAAATTGCACCAGAATTAAACACTGTGTTTTTTGATGCAGTCAAAATCATTAACTTTATTAAAAGTCGAGCACTTATAGTCGATTGTTTAAAAATTTGTGCATTGATATGGATTCGGATTATACAAGTTTATTGCTACATGCTGAAGTTAGGTGGCTATCAAGAGGTTGAAGTTTGAAACGATTATTAACTTTAAAAGATGAAGTTCTTATATTTCTAACAGAGCAAAATTCTAATTTGGCCGATTATTTTCACGATAATTTATGGCTTCTCAAGCTATGCTATTTGGCAGATATTTTTGATAAAATCAATGATATGAATTTATCAATGCAGGGAGTCTGCGTTAATATGTTTTTGTTAAAAAATAAACTTGAGGCCTTTGTTAAAAAAATTCTTATATGGAAGAACAGAGTGGAAAGTGGATCGCTCGAAATGTTTCCATTTACTGACGAGTATATAATTAGTAACAATATTTCAAAAAAAGATACTCCTATAACAAAAATTATAGTTAATCATTTGAAGGATATGGAAGTTTACATGCATAGGTATTTTCCCAATGGTATCGATACACAACAATGGATTTGCAATCCATTTTCATATGAAATGGAAGAAATTAATTTTTTAAACTTAAAAGCACAAGAAGAATTTGCCGAATTAACAAGTGATACTACCTTGCGACTCAGATTTTCTCAAGTGCCTGTGCATGAATTTTGGATAGAAATGAAATCAGAATATCCTCTACTATCGGAAATGGCAGTGAACAAATTACTGCTATTTTGTACAACATATTTATGTGAATCAGCCTTTTCAACATTAACTGACATAAAATCAAAATACCGTTCAACTTTAATAAACGTTGAAAATTTATTACGATCTGCACTAACTCAAATTGAGCCTAGATTTAATTATTTGTGTAAAAATAAACAATCACATCCGTCACATTAATATTGTTTGATGTTAATAATATGTTTTTATTAAAAAAATTGTTACAAAAGTTTATTTTTTATATTGAATAAATATTTATATAGTTTTATGTCATTCTATTTATTGTGTTTTTATTACGACCGATATCCCGTCAACGTTTCCAATTATATATATATGTGAAATGAATGGGTACGTATTCTTTAATCCTTATTTTATTTACATTGTAAAATAGTGCGATATTACATCTACGGTTAATATATATTTCATTATATGGAGGAGGGGGTCGTTTAAAATTTCCTATGCTTGAAGGGGGTCGCTATATAAAAAAGTTTAAGAAGCCCTGCTATATATGACTGTAACAACCAGTTACGCACAATTTTGGTTTCGTCGATTCCGTTTGGGTATTTGGAGGCTAAAGATGCACCTCGTATGGATACAACATCGTCGAGAATGTCTGTAAAATATCAAAAATGATCAAACTTGACAGCATGCCAGCAGTCGTAGCTTCGCACAAGACCCAAAAATCTACATGAAAACTGTTTTAAACCTTTTTACAAAGCGAATCTGAAAGAAGTTACAAAAAGTTCACGTAAAAATAATGGATTTCTTTTTCCCTAACCTAATATTTCTTTAAAACCGAGGTCTAGTTTTCGGAAAATTCTTGTATTGTAAAAATTTTATTTTGTGTACTTAAATATCAATTGGATGATACTATTTAAAAATGTACCTGTTAATATAAATGCAAATTTCTTTATAGTATAAACTACCAATGATTATGAATCATCAGTGCTATCTTCTTCTTCTTGAGCTTGTCAGATATGTGGCACCTCTGCATTGTTGCATTTTGTACCATATCAGTGCTATGCATAAAGTTATTGTACAAGAAGTTATGACAAAAATATCGGTTATCTTTATTAGTAAAATTCTAGATCCCTTTTACTGCCGAATCGTTTGCTGTTCAATTGAAAATGGCTGCACGGAATGGAGAAAATAATTCTATTCAAATATTGATCTTTTGCTAAACTTTAGTTATGTTTAAACTCACAATTTTGATCACAGTATTTTTAATTTAAGCTTTAATGCTGAGTTAAATTAAGAATTGCCAATTAATGTAGTACAAAGTTATCTGTGGGACAATGTAATTAGTTAAAATGATGTAACCCCATCCCAAAACCCTGCAATCTTCAAGAACGGAAGACATTTTTATAATTCCATCTGAGCATATCCGCGTGGAGTTCCTACTCCAAATTTAAATCTACTCTAAAATTTTTCTAAATTTTATTAGGCGTTAAATCCTGCATTCTTTCCTCGACCCCATATAATTATTAAAAAAAAAATTACGATATTTACTATTTTTTCTATTTTTGGAGGATTATTGTTAAACATTGTAACTAATATTTTTTCTGTTTTATCAATACGCCACTTATCGAAAGATACTAGATGCTGATGAAATTAATTTCGTTCTCAATATTTATGAATCGAATGACAATCGAATGAGTTAAGGAGCACATGAAACTAACAAGGTTCATGTCTTCCTTAACTCATTCGATTTGTTTTTTCTGATCTGTACCACAATCAGATTTCGTGAGAATTGCAATTTGAACAAAGCAAATTGCATACCATCGTTAAAAATAAGTTATTTTATCAAATCAGGTTTTCCCTTAAATCTGAAGGCGTTTTATTTCAACCGTGGGCTACAGCCGCCGAAAGCTAACGGTTGATATTGTTGGTTTGGCTTGTTAGTTTCATGTCTATTAATCTGTTACAAAACATATTTGATTCAATATACACAACGTTTATTTAAAGATTTTAATGACAAAAATTGTTGGTTAGACTATACTTTAGGGTGCTCCTTTCATTCTCGCCAAGTTGTGATCGCGATTGTTCGCCAAGCTGGGCAAAACCGACTCGTATTCTGATAGATTATCGTTTTTAGAATTTTGAAAATCCATCGGACGTTGCGTTATTTTTTAATGTTTAACCATACCTGTTAGCACTGGAATCGGCGCGAACAGGAATGGCGCCAAAAAGATCGCCAAGTTTGCCAAAAAGGCACCTTAAAATATAGTCTTACCAAATTGTTTATTAGTGGAAATATAAAAGTAACGGTAAAATCAGAGAGATCACCTTACATAAAACAGAAATTTCAATACTTACTAATTTTATTTCTTATGTAATTAAAATATACTACCATTTTTGTGAATCGTATTCTTCCAGTCCTACTCTCGTTCTTAGTTAAGAAAATGATAACTGTGTAACAATTTCAGATGAATTAATCATTTGCAAAAAAAAAAAAAAAAAAAAAAAAAAAAAACTGTAAATAAATTATTATTGAAATCTTAATTTTACCTATAAAACATTTAGACATTTTTTCAGAATATTGGATAATTTTATGTACTTGCGTTTCAAATTTTTAGTGAATAAAGCAATAGCCTTGAAATAAAATTAAAATAATTTTATAATGAAGACAAATCTTCCTATTTTAGATTATAAATTCTTTTATTGTTATCATTGTCTTGTACACGAAAAAATGTGTTATGTGGGACAAAAAGTCTGAATGACAAGCTTTGCCAATAATATTTTTATTGATTTTTTCAAGATAGTGAATGAGAATAAAGTTATTAATTTTAATATTATATATTTTTTGTTTACCTGTTTATTTTTCGTCTTGCACAATCTTTTTTTTATGCTCACAAACCGCTTTTTTATTTAAAATTCTTGAGATTACAAATGCTGCGTAACTTTAATGAAAATGTGTATTTATCCAAGACTCAATTTCAATATTAATTGAACATTTCTTCAAGACAGTCAATATATACATATTTATATTATTGAAATGAAAAAGGGGGAATAGTTTATGTAATGAATTACTAAAAGTGAAAATTATAATTTTTATTTATTAAGTAAAATTATAACTTATTAAGTAAAAAATTGTCTACATAATTTAAATAAAAGACCAAAAAATATTGATAAATTATTATAATTTAAATAAATTTCATATATTTATAAGGAAAAATAAATTTACTTAATTTTTAACATGCATATTTTTTTTTTTTTTTTTTTTTTTGCAGAGTTACGAACATTTGTTTTTACTTCATCATGTTTGCCATTTTACTGAAGGATTTGGGTAAGTCCATTATTTTAGCACGATTATTTTATTTCTGTATATATAAGGAATAAGATTTAATCTTACATTAATTAGTACAAGAAATATTGAGATGCGGACATGTATTTGAAAGTTTAATTTTTATAAATATTTTGGAATAGCATAAATATATTTTGATGTTTTTTTAATAAAAAATTTCTCCAAAAGTTCGTGAGTTTAAGAAAACTCTGAAAATTAGAATTAACTTTTAAGTTTTTCATACATTACTGCATATTATCTTTTAATATACAAATTCTGTCTTCATACTTTCTGCCTTACATTTTATTTTTTAACAAGAGATTGTAATTAAATTTCATACCAAATTTTCGTCAAAAAAGTAATTTACCGAACTTAAAAGGAAAAAGACTGACCTGCTTCGTAAATATTATGCTAATAGAAATTTTAAATGCGAAACAGAAACTTTCTATAAAACTTTCAAAGAATTCCTCTCTATTATATGAATCTTTGGACGTTAAATTTCCTGACTGAATCTACTTTTTCGTCAAATTTACTAAAATCGTGGTATATGAATAGCATATAATAGAGTTGCATTTATTAAGAACAACAGCAGCATAAACTTGTTTTCATTCTGTTCATTTAATATAAGCTAAGCCTGTTATTCACTTTACAATAATTTGTAGGATACTAAAGCAATTTTTAAATTAATTAAAATGTACAGTTAATTTTACTTAAATAAAATACATCAAATGTGAACAGTGTAATTATGCATCTTTAAAATTGATTATCCAAGATTGTATTTGTGAAAAAAATAACCTATTACAAAATTATTTTTATTCTAAAACTTGTTTTTATTGTTAAACTCATGCCCATTTTAAAGTTCGTTAACTTCAAGGACTAATATATATATATATATATATATATATATATATAATCATACTTGGTTGTTTTCAATTAACTGTTTCCATCTGAGAGTATGACCAGTAATACATGTTAGCATTACTTTTATATTTATCATGTTATTAAAAAAGATAATTAAGCTTTACATGTCTGCTATACAAATTCTAGAAAATTGAAGAACACTTAAAACTATGGAACTTAACAACCATTTTTTTCCCCAAAAGTTTTCTTTTTCCATCAAAAAATGAGATTTACTTTCTAATGATTTTGAAAAAATATGGTTTTTATTAAAACCAAGAAAAAAGTTTTCAATTATTTACTAGTTTGAAAAACTTTTGTCTAGGAGAAACGATATATTTGAATTGTAGCTATACCGATTTAATAATCGATTGAGGGCAAAACATATTGTGTGACTAAGAAAACCATTCCAGCAAGAGCAAGCAAGATTGGCTTCCTACTTTCGCACATAATTAAAATAATAATTTTATAAACTTTATTAATTCTAGAGATTAATGAAAGATTTCCTTAAAGGGACCGTACGAAAAAATGTTTCAAAATAATGAATATTCTAAATTTGAAATGCACAACGCATTTCCTGAATTAATGTTTCATGCATTATGGTCTCTTTGGAGGTGACTTGTATAACCCATGGCCATATATTATACTTATTGTAACTATCTATCTTATTTAAATATTTATATAGTAAAGAATATTCTTATGTAAGTTTAAATCTGACGGAAATATTTCTATATTTCCCTATTTTAAGAATCTTCCTTGCGATGACTATAAAAGATTCGTTTGGAAGTTCTTTAGGGCAGTTTTCTTACATAATACGTAAGAATATTCTTAATTTGAAAAAAGCATCTGATTGCTTAATTTTTCATGCACTGTTTCCTCCTTGGAGATGATTTGTATAACCCATGGCCATATATTATACTTATTGTAACTATCTATCTTATTTAAATATTTTATATAGAAAAGAATATTCTTATGTAAGTTTAAATCTGACGGAAATATATCTATATTTCCCTATTTTAAGAATCTTCCTTGCGATGACTATAAAAGATTCGCTTGGAAGTTCTTTAGG